>JAFMOD010001012.1:350137-462522 GCA_019802435.1 Corydoras maculifer | reverse complement strand
AAAAAAAAAAAAGAAAAAAAAATATATATATATATATATATATATATATATATATATATATATATGTATATATATGTATATAAACATGTTCTGGACATGAAGATGGACTATGAAGTGGTAAGTGGAGGAAATACAATGGAGCAAATTTGATGTGGGTTCAAACTTTTGACTGGTGCACACACACACACACACACACACACACACACACACACACACACACACACACACACAGAGAGACAGGAGATTTTTATAACATTTCATTATAAGCTGTTTTCCCTTTGCAGCCATAAAAGTTTATGCTCTTTTGGGAAAGCTTTCTGTAGCTTGTTCTGCATGGTACGTTATTAACCACTATATCATTTGGATCTCACTAAAAGAATTTAGGTTAATATGCGAAATTGGGAAATTTTAAAATATGGCAAATTTCACAAAATGTTATTATTATTTTTTCTGACCTGATGGAAATTAAGGATCTGACTTGCTACATATTAATTTCATGAGAAATTGTCTTTTTTGAAGAGAAGCTAACACTGTGTAAATAAAAGGAAATCCAGCCGTCAGTTTAACCATTGTCAAGGGTAGGCATCTACATTAAATATAAGCTTTTAGAAAAATAGGTGTTTGTGAACATATTAGTGTCTGTATTATATTTATTCATATATTCAGATATTAATATAGATATTCAGAAACAATCAGTTCTTGTATTGTCAGTGTGTCTTTAATTGTATCTATAACAGGCCTCCCTTATTACACGTGCCGGATCTTATCTCTGGGCTCCTGCAGCCACTTTTGGAGTAGAACATCTTCACGAGCGCCAGACAAACATCGGAAAGCAGAGACAGCTGGGCTCTTTCTGCCTGATCGTTTGCACATTTGTCAATGCCCCCGCAATCTTTATTACGAGAGCGGCACTGAAATCAATACACGAGCCTGGCAGCTTTCCTTTCAGCTGTGACATGACTCACAAGAGGCAACAACTACCATTCAGAGCACATCTGTCATGAAGTGCAATTAGGAGTGCTTGCATTTTAAACATAAAGAGCCAGGCTATTCATTATTGAATGTGAAGTACCTGTGTGCATGATTAAAATTAACCCTCTTTGGGTTTCATCACAGTAATGACAGAAAAGGCCTTTGGCATAAACACCTAGATGCTAAAATTTCACAGAATATCAGGTGTGATTATACTTTATCTTATCAGCCACCCACCTGATGTATACCTGGAGTTTGCTTAACTCCAGTTGTTCGGCACCACAGGGCATATGATTGATTCTTCATGATCAAATGAGATTTGAATCTGGAGATTCCAAATTCTAGTGATGTCACAGACATATCATTGGCTAGACCCAACAATAAGCATCATAAAATATTTTTTTAAAATCCATGTTCTATTCTAAGTTAAATATACTAACTTCTCTTTCTCTCTCTATTTTTTTCAATTATTATTATTATTATTATTATTATTATTATTATTATTATTATTATTATTATTATTATTATTATTATTTTGCCAGATTGAACTTCAGATTACAAAAACACAATCTGCTTTGTCTTCAAAAACAATAGTAAATTCATTAAAATGGCTTTTAGTTTGATGGAATTATAACTGTTTACATCAACATTTTACAACGTCACAAAAAGGCTGCAAGTCATTTATTCTTGATTAGAGCTGGCAGTTTACTGTAGAAGAATGTTACTCTACAGGGAAAAGGAATCTGTGCACATAAATAAAACATAAATTGCAGCCTGCACAAACATAGTGGCATATTTAATATTTAATGATTTTTTTCAAATTCTAACAAAAACATTTATTAAGATTTGCAGAAGAATGTTATATATCAAACTGCTGTGTGGGATTTAGTGGCATCTAGTGGTCGAATTGCATATTGCAAAATTTTACCTGAACAATATGGCGGTCATATTTATGTAGGTTCTCACCTCACATTATCTAGTATAGTACTAGTATACTAGTGTTTCTAGTAGAAATATACTAGTATACTAGTAGGTGAAATGGTAATACAGAATTTACCCAATTGCGAATGTGTGCCCGCTCCAACCCTGATCAGGATAACTGAAAAACATGAATGAATAAATAGGTAAAGGTTGATGCATTGCTGTGGTCGTTAAGGCTACAAACATTGTGGAGCAACATGGTGGCCACCTGGAACTGCTTGCTCCATCATAGTCAACTCAATTTGTGTAAGAATTACTTACAAACTTTAATTGACAATACAGTATACAAACGGTTATAATCCCTCCAGCTAGTCAGGTTTCACTGAAAAAATTTGTTGTCGCTGTTAAAGTAAAAACACATTTAGCAAAACAATACTAAATAAACCATTCCAGGATAGAACATTATAATTATTATACCAAATTTGTTTTAGCTACCCAGTTGTTGACCAAGAACAGAAAAAGCTTAGTAATTCGTAAACAGAAAACACTCCTGCTCTGCAGGTCATTGGCTTCATGTAATTTATTATCAATGTTTTTTTTTTATTTGCAGGCTGTAATTGGGTCCTAAAACGTCAATATCACTCCACAGTAAAACCACTGAACCAGATTTTTACCTCAACAAATACATTTGGGCTTTTGGTCCGAAATGGCAGCCAACCATCTCTGTTAATAACAATAACAACTGAGCCAGGTTAAAAACACTGGTTCCCCGAGCACTTTTTTCTCTGAGTGTCTATTTAGCCTCATCAGTTTTCCAAGTGCAGTGCAAATTGTTGGTGGCAACAGATTGTTAGAGATCTACATCTACATAAAATGAGCTGATGTCTAGGCTTACACTTCTATACTGGTGCCATGGGGATCACCTCCCACACACCCATGTTGAAAGCTCACTCTGGACAACCATACAGTAGACACCCACCCAATCACCCACCCACATGCATACAGATACAAAGACATGAACAACCACAATACAGAAGCTCAGCCATTGACAGAAGGCTGCAGAAAGCGCTCCAATCTATTCTCTCCTTTTGTTGCCAACATTGGCAGCCATTTGACTTGGCATGTATGGTAGTATAGATAAAACTTTTTTTTGTTTATTACTATGGGAAATGATGTAATTTCTTACACCCCCTCATTTGGGGCATGGGTTTGGGCTGAGATCTGTGTGGAAAGCATGTAACACCATGTGAATCACTCAAAACCATTAAGTTATATTACTAAATGTATTTTTTTCTTTTTTCTTAATAAACCCATTTTTTTGTATTAACATGCTTAAATCTAAAATGGATTTTCATTACAATAATAAGCAATAATTTCATGCACTCTACAAAAAAACTTTTTTAAAAAACCATTCAGTCTCAGTCTTCTAATTAAAAAGAATCAATGTATTCTTTCTTCAAATGCAAATAACGCCTTCGTAAACTATATACACTTGATTATACATTTGTCTTGGATTTAATTACAGTGGGGAGATTATGATATATGGCTTTAATTGGTGTCTTGATATTGATTCACTGTCAGATTTAATCCAGAGTTTCACTATTCATCAATCCATTGGGGGGGGTCCCCATGTCCATCCAGGGGAGAACATTTCGGGTGCTGGTCAAATAGACCCAGGACAGGGTGCCAATCCATCGCTGGGCACACACTCACTCACACAGACACACAGCCCTAGTGCTGAGAGGTGATTGTGCTAACCACTAAGCCACCGTCCGTGCCACCCAGAGTTTCACAAATTGGATAAACAAATATCTTGGAATTTTTAGGTTCCTACATTCAGAAAATAAAATACATTCCTAAAGGTGAACCAACTCCCTACCCTCTACAGCTTGGAAAGTGCACATATTTATCTTAATGGTCAATAATTCATCCTAAAAGGTACACTATTGTAACTTACTTGAGGGCAAGAAATAAGCTCCTTTTACATTACATTTTTGGTAAAATATAAATGTGTGTTGTGTGTGTATCAGTACACTGGTATGAATGGATCTGACACAGAAGTGCTGCTGACATTTTAACAACCTCTTTGTCACTGCTGGAGTTGTAGGCTGCATCCTATAAACACTGATAACGGTTCAGAAGAATGACATAAAACTATGCAGCAACAAATAAGCTGCTGTATCTGATTTTACAAGGTATAGCAATAAGGTAGATGTGGCTTATGGAGTGCATAATAAGCAACCCCAGCAGTCTATTCTGCTTACACCAGCACAACACAGCCTAACATGCCATCACCACATCAGTATCACTCTAGTGCTAAGAATCATAGCACAAACAAAAAACACAGAAAACAGAGCAAGATGCTTACTAAAGTATCAGAAGCATATGAACTACAATATGTTTGATTGTACAAGGAGGTGTACTTAATAAAATGGATGTGTGTGTATGCTGACATATTGAGACCACTGGGTGCTCTCCATGGTGCTGAACTTTTTCTTCCAAAATCTTTAGCACATAAGTTTTTGACAAGAACAGTCTGTATGAACAGATGGCAATACTGATGACCTTTGCTTAGAATAAAGACACCTAAAACCACATACTTCCCAAAGCTACAAAATACATCAGTTCAGACTTCACACCAAATCCTAATGAGGACACTGTTTCATGTTTTCAGACAAGGAAGACAATGGCTACAGATGGTAAAGGGTCACTGTCTGCTACCCAGCACTCCCTTCAACCAGACGACAACAGCACTCATTAAAATCTGTGCACACATTTCAATAATTTGCTCTAATTCCTGTGTTTCGGTTCTGCCCTTTCTGTTTCACAGCTTTGTTGACCCCTTGGTGCCCCCCATCAGTACTGCCATAGGACAACAGTTTCTATGACGATGGTTTCCATGCCACTTATTTACCCAGATTCTCTCAGTGTGCAGGCAAGATAAATCACAGTTTGGAGCAAGTGGCACATCCGTCTTTATGGCATTCCATTAAAACCCTCATGGGTCGCAATTCCTCTTCAGGAAAGATGGTTCCTGACTGAGGTCTACACACACATGTATTAGAAAGCACTTAGGAACCTCACAATACACACACACACTTTATCAGCAGGAAGTAAAACGAAAATCCAAGGAGTAGAATTTATTCTATATTGTATATTGATTATAAAAATTACAGGGCTGTACAATAAAACAGGTGCATCTTAGGTGGGTTTATTTTTTAAAACAAAGTAAAGTAAGCAAATCTGTTTAGCAGCTTAGTTCTGTCAGCAGTGCACATTTATGCAGATGGCAAAGAAAATTACCAGGAATTATGGCTTTTTTTATTTTACTTTCTTAAAAGATTTTTTTTTAAATAGAAATATCATTAACTTTATTGTTGAATTTCTTATTTCATCAGTTTCACTGCCCTTAGGTTTGCCCTAAGTTTTCATACATGCATGAGGACAGTTCATTCATTTTTAATCATGAATACAAATGTAGTAAATAATTATATTCCTTTATCACCTTTATTGCTTTTTAATAAGGTTTTTTCAGTGTCATTATCTTCTCAATTCTGCACACTATTGACTGTCTGGCTGGTAGTTCATCTTGGTTTAAGTCAACAATTCTAGCAGCTAAGTTGCTTTGAGACATTTTGGGATCAACTGATCATGTTGTGAAATAATATTGCTTTGGGATTTTTTCCAACGTGTTATTAATAACAGCCAGAAATAAAATAAAAAAGAAATGATGAATGACTCTGATGATAGTAAAGTCCCTATAGACCAGAAACCCACAAGCATGTATGTTTAGGAGTGAAAATTGAAATAGATTGAGCATCTATTAATGTTAGAGAAACTAGACGACAATGAAATAAGTATCATATTTTTGGGAACTGCAGTAAAAAAGCTAGAAACATTCTAAACCTTGTATTCTCTGCTAGAAGTTAAAAGATATAATCATCATTTAACACAGCATCAAAACTTTATAAAATACATATTTTAACAAAAAAAATAAAATTGGGTCATGTTTGTTTTTTTTGTAGGACCAACAGTCCAGAAACATGGAATGTTTTAATCAACAGAAATTAAGGTTTCAGTTGCACTGAGGAGGAGAATGCATGAGAAAGAAACTTGTATTTAGACCCCAGTGTTTTGCTCTGCTTGGAGTTAAATGTGATAATCAAACTTATTTTTTTTTAAGTAAACTTATTCTCATTTAATTCCAGCTGTAGGTTTTCTAACTGCACAGATATTGGATTTAAATTTAGTGTGGGGAGAAATTAAAACGATGCACAGGAGAACGGCATTAAATTTACATTAAGCTCACGTCCTAATGCTCATTTTACAAATATGGATGTTTTATGCAAATACCAAGGATGAAAGTGACTGAAAGAGAGTTAAATCTCCACATAGGTGAATAAATAATATGCTAAATGAAATTAAGCAGGTCAGATAGTGGGAAGAGCCAAATCTAACCTCTGCTTATTGTAACACCTCATGTCTGTGGCAGTTTACCTTTGTTAGTTTAATGTAGCATTTCGTTTGCCTGGAATCTCATCATTATTGAGCCAATTTATCACTACTGGCCCATGGAGAATGGGGAGGCCGATTGTAGTGCATATTAAGAGAATGATATATTTTTACATGACTAACTGCATAGCAGTACAGTTTGGCTGAATTCATTTAAGAACGGGATTCAAATATTTTTATACTTATTATTGTATAAGAAAATGTAAATAGTTATCACAAAGCCAAAATTGTATTTTTTATTATTAATAAACAAATATTAATAAATAAATGTTATTTAAACACGATGTTTTGAGATTGTCAAATTGTATTTGCTTGATAGTTAATAAGCTCTAATGTTTTTTCTTCTTGGTCCCAAACCATTACTCCCACACTCATATCTCCTCATGAGAGTTTGGATAATGAGCTAATGTTTCAAATTGAATTGAGACAGGAAGAAATATTAAAGTGTTCAGTGATTTAGGTCTTATGGGTCTTGTATTTGTTCAACTCTTTAAAAAAGGAAATAAGAAATGCTTTTCATAATTAATAACAGATAGATCATATAACCTTTTTTAATGTTTAGGTTCCAAAAATATAAATTAATAATATTATTTACAATACCGCTTGTGGGCACGGTGGCTTATTGGTCAGCACGTTCACCTCTCAGCACTAGGGATTCCCGGTTCGAATCCCCATCTGGGTGGAGTTTCTATGTTCTCCCCGTGTCCGCGTGGGTTTCCTCCGGGTTCTCCTGTTTCCTCCCACAGTCCAAAAACATGGATCAAGTCAATTGAATCCTCCAAAATTGCCCCATAGAGTGTATGTGTGTGTGTGAGTGAGTGAGTGTGTGCCCAGCGATGGATTGGCGCCCTGTCCTGGGTCTATCTGCCTGCGCCTGAAACGTTCTCCCCTGGATGGGCATGGGGAACCCCACTGCGACCCTACTAGAGGATAAAGCGGGAGATAATGAATGAATAAATACCGCTTGTGATAAATTATATATATATACAAACATATATACATAGGTCCTCATACCAACTCATGCTTCAGAGATCTCTTGCACTACATGCTGCATGTATGCTCTTCTGGTCTTTTGGCGTGACCTTTTCAAGACAACGGTGACTGATTTCAGTGTAAATGGGTATTTTTGCACTCACTGTCTAGGGATTGTCTTGAAATGAACCAACACCTATACTACCAAATCACCTGACTTATAAGACAGTTAACCCAGAGGAACATATTCCTTTATACAAACAAATTTCTAACAACTGCTTGAGTTATGCATTTTTTCAGAGGTAGAAGTGACAGTTGACTAAGAAAATTGCTTTCTTCAAAATCAGCAGGAGAGCAAGACCAAGGGCATTTTATTACCCAAAAGCTCTGTTTTTCTTTTCTCTGACAAAGGCAGTAAGAGTTATTAAGGTTTGGTCTCTGTGGAAAGACTCAGAATGATGACAGCTGCAAATAGAGATGTGGTGAAAGCATGAACGCTGTAATATGATGGTTGAGAGAGGAGAGATAAGACGTACTCAAGTGTTCAGCAGAGATTGTGTCTATATTTTATTAATACGGCTAGTGATGGTACCATGGGTGTCATGATTGTTTGTTCTGTTCATGGAGTATTTGTTAAACACATGAAAACACAACCATATATGTACAAGGTTCAATAAAACATGATATTTATTACCTCGCGGTATATTTACTAGGTTTAAACTACTTAAATCGGTGCACAGGTCACATAAATAATTATCATTCAAATTATTGTTTATATGGGCTTCCCTCAATTCATACAGAAGAAGGTGTCTTACGCTTTGGTAGTCATGGCAACTATAATGTACTGGTGCAAGGTTACAACATTCATTTTGTCATTGGACCTTGGCCAGTCGTTTACACTTTACTCATCACTTATAAATGCAGAAGAGGCCGAACGCTCTCAAAAGCAATCCAAATCCAAATAAACACATAAAAAATAGCACAATCCAAAACTATAATGTGCAGAGATTGCTTGGCACTGTAGCTAATGACAGCATAACTATGTGTGAATAAATGCCTGTCAGATTGCTTTTTGTTGATCTGAGTGTAGCTGAAAGCGAGGATGGCTATTACTTCACAAGTCTCTGACATTCATATGAAATAAAAAATAAATAAAGGGCTACATTTCCATAATAATTGCTTCCGTGAAAATGATGAATACTGTAAACTACTCACATGTGCACGACACATACTTTTGTGATATAAGCAAGAAAAGCTGCTGCTTTATGATGTAATAATCTACATGATCAAAAATTCATCTTCCTCCTTGCAGCAGGGCTCGTGGAAGGAGATCAGAAACTCAATCAGTCAGCACACAGCACACGTGTTATTAACTAATGACTGGGGTAAATAAAAGAAAATACATTTGTGATAAAAAAAAACGTGGAGGGATTTTTATAAATGCAGTGATTCTATAGAAACTGAAATGTGAGAATGCCATATATTTCATTTATCTGGTGGAAGATGGGTTTAAAAGCTATTTTCATTCAGCACCACTATAAAGCTAGCTTCAGACCTCTTTAAGAGTCTCAAGTGATCTTTGGATTTGTCTTCTTGTGAGGCATAGTCAAGAATAGACTGCCAATTAAATTGCACAGAGAAAAATGGAAGCACTGATGAAATTACTTAATAGTCACTCTGCTTTTATAAAGACTTTTTTCATCTTTATAATCAAAGACATTTCTTTTATTGAGACAGACCGTATGAAAGATTTTAGTATTTGCTGACCATGAATAATCAACTTGCAACCCTACAGATAATTATAGTTCTATTTAGCAATGCACTACACACCACTGATGAATGAGGCTTCGTTCTATATGACACTGCAGGTGAACAATTCATTACATAAAACGATTGACTCATAACCAAGACAGGAATTATGCTTTTGCTACTTTCAATATGTTACCTCATTTAATTATGAATATAATATTTAAATAGCTAACAAAGTGTTTGTCTGCAGTGAATCAGAGTACGTAGAAGCCTTCTGTGAGGAACCGTCCATCTTTCTCTTCTATGATAAGAGCTTGTAAATGGGTTTAAGGTTGTAAACAGTCTTACATCTGCTGCTGTACTGTTTTCTTTAATCAATCCATTAACACCCAAATAATTACTACTTCCCTAATTGTAAATTAAAAAAGCCACAACCACAACACTTCTTTGATGAGAACTCTGTGGCAAACAAATAATTAATCTATATTTAGTTTGGGCTTTTTCTGCTATTCTACTTCAGCATATATTTATTATTTATTTAATCTGTGATATATAAGTATATTAATGGTAACATATTCATATTTTCCAGATTCATTTTCAGAGCTCCTTATCACTGGACGTCAGGTCCTGGTGTAATGTTTCACTGTGACCCATTTTTACAACCACAACATGTCATTGCTTCAGTGCAGTGTGGCTTTTTGTTTTATGAGCATTATCCTGCTGATGTGTCTAAAGGTGTGACAATGTGAGTATAGTAGGCTAGTTAAAGATAGTAGACAGAGTGCCAGATATTAGCTGTCTGTGAGATATAAAGCCCTTCTCCTCCCTCATTAGTCTGAATCTTTCTACCAAAATTTAACAGAGAGCACTGAATGACACCAGTGGTAACTAAGGCAAACCCTTAACCACCATTACTGTCAATTTATCATAAGTGATTTGCTGTCTTCTTGCACTAAGAATAATTTGTAAATTTGTGTAAAAGTAAAAGTCACCAGAACTGGGTCTAACCAGTGATACATTACAGTCTTATAGTTAGAACCAATCACTTAAGTACTTCATGCTTAAGATTCAATCAATCAAATCATTCTTAATGTAGTAAAACTTTAATTTTGGTTTCATTTAACTGATTTTAGCCAGAACCGAAAGACCATTTGATTTCAGAGCAGAAAGGACATTTAAAACTGTAAATAAATACTTACATAATATAAATCATATGTATAATAATATTAAAATATACTTTAAGGGATTAGCTAATCAGCTGGCATGAAGAGAAACTACAAAAAGCAAATATGCAGTAAGCATCAAGCAGGAGGTAAAAACTCCTGGATGTCCAACTAAATTAGGAGCAATTTTAAAGTAAGCATCTACAACATACTGTACTATCTCATTATTTAATTGTCGATGAATCATGTGATAGCACACTCAAAATGTTGAAAAGTGGAAAATTCGCTATTCACAGACATAAGATGAAACCATTAATAAATATAAAATTTCTTTTCAAAAGAATGTTTCGGGTGCTGGGCAGATACACCCATGACAGTGCACCAATCTATTGCTGGGCACACACTCACTCACACAGACACAGAAACACACAGACACACTCTATATGGGGTAATTTGGAGACCTCTATCGACTAGTTCCATGTTTTTGGACTGTGGGAGGAAACCGGAGAACCCGGAGAAAACCCACTCTGACATGGTGAGTACATGGAAACTCTCCAATGAATCCCTAGTGCTGAGAGGCGAATGTGCTAACCACTAAGCCACCGTGCCGCCCCACATGACGTAATCATAATATATATTGGTTCCAAAACCAGTTTAATTGTTACCACATTATACTCACAAGGAGAAAGTAATTATTGTGTCACAGCTGATGGCAAGCCAGCCAGGTGCTAAGCCTTTTTTTTTAGCCACCTCATTTAATTTTAACGTGAGTGTGTGAGTGGAGGAAGGTTAGTTATGAAGGTGCTCGTTCGTGACCTTGTTCTCTTTTCTTGAGAGTTTGCCATGTGGATATTTTGGGTTTAGCAGTCCTTGTAAGACAGATGGTCCAGACCTGTGTCTGGTTTGTCTGGGCATTCTTTCAGTTATATTCCAAGTGTATTGTTTCAGGTTTACAAACAGATTTTAGCAAAAAAAAAAAAAAAAAAACAATTCGTAAACAGGAGGGTAAATATTACTATAACAATAAACAGGTAGATGATGTTTTTGTAGTACTAACAAAGAATTGCTGACAGTAAGAAAAGTGCACAACCCCCACAGCAGCCGTTCTGCATTTAATTAGGTAATTACTTTGCATATAGTGACTTGTCAGCAGTTTCCTCTGACAATTACAGTCAATGGTATCATATTCTCATCTAAAAGATGGGTCTTTGTTTTTAAATACATTTTATAATTCAGTCTGAGGCCATTAAATTTTCTTTTTTTGTAGACATGCTTTTCCCATTTTACATTTGTAATGATCATTGTTGGACTGTTGGAGTGTTTAAATCCAACATGGTGATGTGATTGAACAGTCAGGCACTTTGCTGTCACACAGATCGTATCTGATTTATATCGTCTCTCGTTCTCCAGAGATTTTCCGTTTTCTCCCACCTCCTAAAACACAGATCTTTGCCAAATATTTAACCAGTCAAAACTAATAACAATTAAATTCTTTCATACATAAAAAAGTGTTTTAAAGCATACTGAAATGGATCGAATGGAAATAGAATACATTAAAAAAAATGCATTAAGCCTGAGTGCAAAATTATAAACTAAGACAGAATTATTGAAAAAGTCCCACATACTGATCAGATTGCAGTGAAGTAGCATGACTAGTTTTGACAGGACTAATTATTCTAAATAATTCAATGCCATGACCGATGCATCCGTCTTTATTACAAAATGATGAAACGAAGGGACAGACAGGTACTCGATAGAAGTGCACAAGGAAGACTATGCTAAACTGGGAGCTTGCAAAGCCCAGCTCCTCCTAAGCCATGGATTATACGAAGAATAAGAAGAATCAAAGACCAAAATACAGATTTTATAGTGTAGTGTCATGCCCTCTGAAGTACCAGAGAGTCTTGGGTAATGAGTGTCTACAGCCCTCTAAGTGAGTGAGAGATAACACATTTGTAAAGGACGTTTGTACACAAACAATAGTTTCATTTAAACTTAAATTAATTCAAACTAATTACATATAATGGTCGTAAACCTAACTAATTTAGATAGTTATAATAAGTACATGCTCTAACTTTAAATGATCCCTTAATTTCGATCTATTAATTGCACGAATGTGAATAACACAACTTAATTAAGTACTCTTAATTCAATTTTTGTCTACTAATTATGTCTTGTTTCTCTGAAGCCATGCATCTCAAGAAAGAAAAATCATTGCCATAGAAGACAAAGAAAACAAACAGATTTCTCAGGGTGATGCAACCCCCCTGTGAAGTAGCAGGGAGTCTGGGGTAATGAGTGTCTGCAAGGTACAATGACTACATGCCCCGCTGTATGTATTTAAAGAGATTTAAAGATGGAGAGATGATATGATCTTGAGGAGAACAAGAAAATTCATCCACAAATTGTAGCATTGTGTCTAAATGCAGGTCAAAATGCATAAAGGGTTGACTTTTGTATCAATTCACATACTTCTTATCTGTCTGGGGCAAAAATGACTCAGTCATTGTCAAAAGGAGAAATGAAAGCAGCAGAAAAAAATGGAAAAATTATCAGAAGATAATGTTGGGTAATTTGACAGCTTAGGCAAATTTCATTTTACAGATGGGTGTATAATTGGCTGTCGTAATTGCAAACAGTCACACCATCATCCTCACAGTCAGTGTTCAAGAAACAGAAGCCTCAAAAAGTCTAAACTGAATCTAAACTGTATTTATCAAACTTTTAAAGAGTGAAATAGAACAATATTTACAAGCAATAATGATCTTCACACATTTACTTAACAAACCCCGGATTCACTGATGCCATTTTAATTTATTGTGTACTGATGAGCTTGCCTGAACAGGATTCACCTTTTCTAAAACATTAATAAAACCCCACTGCCTTCTGCCATCAGGAATCAACTAAGTGTATTTAGCACCATAAAGGCCAATAAAGTGACACTAAGGTTGTTGATTGAAACCCTTTACAGTAACAACAGTCCAGTCCTTCTGCCTTGTACAATAAGTTCAAAACCCATTTATTCTGCATTTAATGACATGCGATCGTAATGCTGCCATAATGTATTTACTTATTTTATTCATGAAACAATTTAAATGAGCACTTTACTCAGAACAAAAATTTTCAAGTGGCCCATATTTAATTAATCTTACTGAAGTAGTGTAGTGGTCAAAACATTAAAACACACTAATATGGCTTTCACAAGGGGCCAATTGACTGAGCAGGCACAATTGGCTGTGTCTATTTGATGGGAGGCTCACAGGTTCAGGATAACAGTGCTACTGCACCAACAACCCCCATTGTTTGAAACCAGAGCTGGTGAAAAAGGTGCATCATCCATCACACATACAGTTATTGCTGCATGTGTGATGGATGATGCTCCTGACTGCTATGACCCTCATTGGACAGCAGTGGTAAAATTGCTGACACATGAGAATTAGACATGACTAAAGTGGAATGGTAATAAAATCTATGAAACAGAGGAAAAAGTTCAATGTAAATTTTGTTACCAGCTTTTACATAAACTTATTTCATAAGATTGAATGGTTGTACATTCTAAATAAAACTAAATATTTAATCTATTAATCTATTGAAATATTGGTCAGTACTTAAAAAATAAGTAAATAAAAAGCTGTCCAACTCTACACCAGAATGACTTTGTTGTCCCTGCCTGAGAATCCAACCCAGGACCTTCTTGCTGTGAGACTGGAGCTCTGTGCAACCATGTCGCCCCAATTAAGCAAGCAACCAAAGGAACATGCAGAGAAGAACAATTTGTAATTTCCTCTTATTTCATGCCATTGATTTTATGCCATGTGCTAAAGTTTGTCTGGTAATCCAGTGGTGAGGAAGCACAGCAGGTTGAGGAGTTTTCCCTCAGGGCACAGGGAAAGACCAGCTGTAACAAAACACAGGGAGAGGAAAAGACCAAAGGTAACAGAGCACTACTTGTCCTTATTTTTCTGTCTTTCTGGATCTCTGCCTCCATAGTATCCATTACTGCCAGCCGGGCTGCTGGCTTCCAGCCGAGAAAATGTGTACAAATGGAGCAGTGTGCTTCAGGAGAGAAGATACAGTTCGCTGGACTCTGTAACAACTCACATTTGTCAGTGTGTGAATGTGTGCTTGCACTCTGTCCTATATTCCTTGGGTTTTGTTTACATCTTAAACTGTCCTATTAGATTATACGGCTTCATGGGTATTATATTCACGCCTGTCAACTTGCCTACACTATAATTGCATTTGGTTTCTAATTATGGTTTATATTAAAAACACAATAGAAAGGCAGGCAATTCAGACATTTGTGGATTAAAACCATTCAAATGTAAGTTCAAAGGCACAAGGCAATTTATTTGCAAAAGCAACCAAAATTCTAGCACCATTTTACTTTTCCCTTTTTCACTTTCTATTCATCTTCCAGGGAGCTCATAAACTACACTGTGTGGGAGGCTCAATTTCTTGCAGTTCATAATTTAACCAGGTTGATGTCTTGGGATTCTTATGCACAGTGTAAGGACTACGTGTTTCCGTACTTTTCTAGGGCATGACTCAGACATGAAAGTGATGCTATATCTACTATATAGCAGCTTTGCATTCTATAAGAAACAGGAGCGCTTTACTGCTGCCATCTTTAACTGGATTTTGGTTAGTCGTAATCCAGAATTGTTATAAAATCTTACCTGAGCAACAACAACCACACAAGATATCTACACAGCAATACTGTGAGCCATTTAACCATTATAATTACAGAGAAAAAAAAAGCATTCTATATGCACACATTTACTGCATATTTCCATGTTGTTAGTGCCAGTGCATCATAGTGTCAGCTGTGCTTAATTCATTCTGTCTAATTACTTGCAAATACAGAGCAACAAAATATTCACACAAATCCTCAAAACAATGTGACATTTGCCGAGATTAAAACGTTAAGCCTTTAACAATAGACCTGCACAAGGATTTGTAAAAGAACCACTAAACTCCCTTTTTAGTGGTTCATGTTTCAGTTGGTGAAAAAATATTCAGAATGCAGTATAAAAATGAGCCGCATTAAACACTTTTTGTTTAGATTTATTCCTAATTATGAACTTATTCATCACTTTTAAAGCCAGTAGCTTTAAAAACTGCTGCTTATCTGACATTTTCATATTAGCGTTATAATAAAGACATAACAGCCTTTTTTTTTATTGGTTTCACTTACTATATAAAGCATTTCATAGTTGTACAATTACAGACTTTACTCCATCTGGTTCTCTTTACTGTTTGTTGACCAACTTCACTCTGTTCTCTTATGGTCAGGAAATGTTTCAAAACTATAGCAGCACTGCTGGGACTAAACCACTCGAGCCTGCAAAACATACCCCCGACACTTGAGTGTCAGCCATGAAAATGATCCATCACACAAACAATATCTCCTCTGTAATGGTTATGTGGGGGTCTATAAAAGTAAAGGATAGACTTACCTAATAACGTAATACCTAATAAAGCGCCACTGATTGCACATGTTTCAGAGCCTCCTTCTAGTTTAAAGCAAAGCTGGATTGGCAGCTACCATAGGTGCTGGGATTTTGTTGGAAAATACAAAAGTAATCTTAATACATTTGCCCAGAGTGAGTGTTAAAATATTTCTAAATCTCAGCTTAAGAATTCCTCCCACATCAGTACGTAATCCAGGTTTATTACCAAACCCCGCTCTTTCAAACATGAATCATTTACATGCCTGGCATGAGAACAAAGGCTGGATTAGAAAACAAAGCCTTATGAATAACCAAGTGCAGGAAAACATCTAAACCATAGCAGAAATTAAAGTATCTTCTATGTGCGGTGCTTCTGTAGTTATGAACAGCTATGTGGTTTGTAGTTTTATTTAATTACTACATACGGCTCTACATCACACTCATACTGCAATGATAGAAAACTAATTTGGAAACGAGCAGCGGAGCCCTTCATATAAAAAGAAATTCCCATCATTACATTCTGATGCTTAGTTAACTAAAGCCATCAAAGAGTTTGATTTAATAGCTGCAGTTCCAAAGCAAAAAACAGGTGAATACAAATAAGCATTGTACAGTAAGAAAAGACTTCTTTAATAGTACTTGTTGCTGTGGTGATGTGAATTTAAGACCCACAAAAGTACATTTTTTATGACCGTTGATGGAGAAACAAAGCTTTAAAAGGTAAGTATAAGAATAATAATTATATTAAAAATAATGTACTTTGTAGTTTCAGGACCAAAATGGTACTAGAATGCAGTTTTCTGCTTTTCAACGAGAAACCTTGATTTATTTAGACCTCATGTGGAGCAATACAACAAAGTGACACCAAATCTTCTTATTATTGGTTTTAACCTTCTGCATATTTTGCCTACCACTTAAAAGTACATCTTTAACAAAATTACGATAATGGTTTAAATTCTACACACATCATATTTATACATGTGCCATCATAACATTACAACAATAACCACAACAATGACATTTTCAGTTAACGCACGGTTGCATGCTAATTATATATTGATGCCTAACCAGAAATCATTTGTGCTCACAGTTGGAAATGTCACACAGGGAAATGTCTGCACCAGCCACATGCACTGGGAATCTGCCAAACCACTGACAACTGCTGGCAGGATTGTTCTAAATGTTTCAAAATGCATTTAACACGGCTTTAATTTTGAATGAAAAAAATCACAGCTAATAGTGTGTGATTGTGGTGACATTGCAACAGTTTTGCTAAAATTGGTTATAATTCAACATGACTGATAGTTCTGATAGCCATACAACATCAGAATTAAAATGTTATGTAAATGTGTGTCCAATACACTAATTATCATCACTCCAATAAAGTTACTGTCACTGCTGAACTGAATCTAATCAGTAATGTTCTATAGGGGTCACCAGTAAAAAATACAGTATAAGAAGCCTAAAATATGGACTGTAGTAGAAAGAAAAACATGTAAACACACACAAAACATAACACGTTTATTTTTGTTTTTGAGAGGTCCATGAGTTGGGAATAGTTTCACCAAAACTGATTTTTGACCAGATTCTCACAGGGTCAACTTTGTAATGCTACAGAGTGCAAGTAATGCTTCAATAACCTTAATATATCACAAAAATAAACGCATTCAGTCAGCTAAAGGCCAAAACTTAGTCTTCTTTTTTTTTTTTTTTTACTTTTATTTGTTCCATGGCCCCTTAAATTGTCAATCTGGTGTCCCTGTATATAAATCAGTGCATAAATGAATAAATAAAACCACCTTCAACTCCAAATAACACGCTGCTTCATTCTTCAGAATGACATGTCAGTCAGGTGAACCAATCTGACTTTTACTTTAACACTCGACTGCATTTTTCTGCTAGTATGTACTTTTACTTATAATGAAGTAGTTTCACTGCTGTGGTACTGTGAGGCAAAGTATCTGAATCCTTGCAGTGTAAATGTATCCCTCGATCTCCCAGCATCTGTGTGGGGACGTTATCAGATCTCATAGATTATACAATAAATCCTAAATTAAAAAAAACAGTACCCATCTGACAACATCAGAGAGAGATCACAAATCATCAGCATCCAAAGATCCTATTTCATCATCATGACAGCGTTTGAATGCAGCCTGTAGACGCCCCAGCAGAGCGCCGCAGAGATTCCCACCATCCACCCTCAGCTCTGTCGTCATGAGGTGTTCTGTTAAGACGTTTCCAGAGCGCAGCGTGTTAATCTTACACTGACACTAAACCGGGAACGACCCGAGACGTGACGGGACGCCGGCTGCACTGCGCGCATCAGCTGCACGTTACAATGCCGATTCCTCACGATGGTCGGCTGCGTGTTTGGAGGTAGCGTTTGATCTCGGTGAGTATCCAGGACCAAAACGTGGCCTGGCGGCTCAGTGCGCGACAAGGACATGCCGCGGTTTACGCGCGTCCGAAACCCGAGTCAGATCATTACCCCTTAACCTTCAGGCGGATGCGCCGAAACCCAGACGTCCCACGAGGCGTGGAGCAGAATAATACCCGGAAAATAAGTCAATGCTGATATACTAAAGCGAGTCGCGCGTGCCAAAGCGTTCACGCGAACACCGGGAGGCACCGGGGTGACCTTAAAGTGCGCGCATCGCCGCCGCCGCTGCTGCTGCTGCTGAGAGCCCGAGCAAAGAGAAGGGCGGGAGGATGGGAGGGAGAGGGAGCGGAAAGAGGGAAGGGCGCCCCAAGACAAGGCGGCGTTAATCACGCTCCCTTCCCTCTCACACCGTGTGGGACGTTTCAGTGAGTTCCTCCATCAGAAGCAGCCGCGCGTCCCCTGCTCGTAAGCCCACTCTCCCACTTTCATCCACCGCATCCGAAAACGAGGACGTCCTTCAGCTCCGAGCCCCGGAAACCGCGGATGCGTGGAACTTGGCGCGGAGAAATCTAATCGCATCTGAACTTCGCTCGGACGGGGATCGTCGTTTGGAGAGGAGATCGGATTTCACCGGACGGGTAATTACTGTCTCGGTCTCGGTCCCGGTCTCTGTCTCTGTCTCGGGGTTGAGTGCGTGTTGTGAAATTCAAGCGTCGCTTTTGCCCGGTGAAGAGCGATGCCGCGGGAGCTGTCCATAATCATGGTGCTGAAATGTACTAACAAGGAAGCCACACGGTGCTTTGTTCCACTGGAAGGATGACGGGATGCTCCTTTAATCAGCGACTGCAAGAGTAAACCAGCGTTTCCAAAGGAAGCATCGTGACTGAAATATCCGGAGTTGTACAGCTTCTATGCGCACTGATCAGAGCAGCAGGGTACAAATTGGGCTTTAAGGAAACGCAAGGTCGATACATCCTCCGTCTGGGATGATTTCCGTGTGCTGAGAGAAAGTTAGCATATGTCCTTTAACGACACAGTGGCCCAGAGCTTTTCAGTATATTGTGCTGTTCAGAGAGAGGTTCAAAAGGCAAAATCAGTCTACTTTCTTAAAATGTGCGTAAACTACTAAATGACACTGCTTTGCAAGTTTAGTGCCATTCAAGCATCAGCGTTTAAGTTTAGGGTTAGGGTTAATTTTTTGTGTACAATCCAGAATATACCTAAAGCACCCTTTTGAAATACACTAATACCGTAATGCAGAGT
Source organism: Corydoras maculifer (assembly GCA_019802435.1). Taxonomy (NCBI): domain Eukaryota; kingdom Metazoa; phylum Chordata; class Actinopteri; order Siluriformes; family Callichthyidae; genus Corydoras; species Corydoras maculifer. Next base: position 443,137 of record JAFMOD010001012.1, on the reverse strand, counting down.
TTTCAATGTAATCGCACTTATAATGTTGCACTGACCTTTAACGACCTTCAAAGGCATTCTGGTGCATGCGAGGCAAATTTCCTAGTACATAAGTGTCAAAGAAAATATGACATGACATGCGGGAAAAAAAAGTCAAAGCAAATAAAGTTATTGTTGATATTATCTATTACAAAAATAAAAAGGGAAAAAAAATCACCCTGGATTAGGGCAACATGTGATTAGCATACTTACATATTAATGTTTTTCTCACAGAGCCGGTAAGAAAAAATTGCATAAAGAAGCCTGGAGTAAATGTAACATCTGAGTGGGAAGAAAATAGGAATCAAAAGCCATCAAAATGAATTTTGTTATGAAGCAAGCATTGGGAGGTAAGTTCGGCATGGTCATATATTGTGCAAATCTCAGAGAAACAGATTGTTCTCTTTATAAAATGTAATCTGTAAAGTAATTAGTCTAGTAATTCACTCATGACTGGTGTTTCATGTTAGTAAACAAAATGAAATTGGATGCATGATGATCAGCATGGTATTAGTGGTTTGTAAAGAGACCAAAACATATGTTGTTTAATGGAATTAAAGCATTAGTCTGTGTTATCCTCTGTAAATGTGATTCAGATTTGTATCTGCACCACGCATGATGTTTCCTAAAAGGTTTTTGCTGCTTTGATGCAAATGAACCATTTTGGATTTGTTTGTTGTTCAATGTAATAAAGATATTTTAGAAAAATTTCAGAAACATCACAGTTTTGTATTAAATAGATGCACTGGTTAAAGTCATACTTAAAAGACTTCCAAGGTAATTAAACTTTAAATTAGAGGCAAAGATGTGATTTTTAGTTATTTTTATTAACTGGTACTATATTTTAGACGCACTGGTAATAGTATAGTGATAAAAGAAAGGTGGTATTGGACGTGCTTCATTAACCTAGATGTTGGAAGGCAGAATTATTTTTGGTTTACCTTTAATCTCTGTCTACAATTTAAATCCTGATCTATAAAATCAGTGTTCAGTAGGACCAGTGAGAGAGTTTAAAGCACTATAAAGACGAAAAGGTCATTCAGGATTAAGGATTTTTAAAAAAAGGTTTTGTCTACGCAAGTGATGAACAACCTCAAGGTCAGCGAGCGAACACACAATCTACCATGACTTCACTGTAGACTGCAATTCACTCCACCAAGGCGCCACGACAGCGAAGCAATTACACTCATGGGATTAAACCCTCCAGTGCATCACTGCAGAATCAGCACTAATGTTTGATGCGGTCATTCTTACATATACCCACATTTATATTTACTTTTTGTTGATATACCCAAGCATACACATTTATTCTCTTTTTTGCTGACTAGTCCAATCTCTATTTACTTCCTTCATCTCTCTTTCATAACATTTCTCCTCTCTGAAGAGTAGATTTGGACAACATGGACTGTTTGATGTGTGTGACCCAACACACAATCCTACCATGCTCACTCATCTTTGGCTTTGTCTTCACTCTATCGTCACGTTCATCCTCTGTATCTAGTGCAGTGGTGTGGAAAGAGAGCTGCAGACCCACAGTGCTAATGAGGCTGACATGGGGCATGTGCTGCAAGCATACATTACCTCATCCTGCAGCCTCAATTCACAAACTGGCAAAATGACAACGACTGACAGGCATGACCATGTATGCAAATAAATACTGTAGTAAACAATTTCTAATCTGGACGAAAAGTACAAAAGGTACAGATGTATCAATGGTACAGGTATATATAAATATAATACATTATTTGCAATCAGTTATTTTTTTGTTTGTATTAGCTGGATAGTAACATGTTGTCCTGTATTATGTAGTGGATTGATGGACTATCATTACAAACATTTCTTCATCCGCATCCCCAATGGAGAGACCTTGTGTTAGTTTAATGGCACTCTAAATCCAGTGGTATACACAGGGCTACTATAAATATGGTACATGCCCCGAGGTTTATATGGATTTTTGCAAATGGTAACATAAATCACAAGTCTAAGGCCATATATCTTAAATAAGACACTTTTGGTACAACCCATCAAATAGGACTGACAATTCATGTTCACGAGAACTTCAAGATGAACTATTTTAACAGAATAATTATCATGTTGTCCACTTTATAACTTGTTTGAAATCATAAACACCCAGTACCACTTTAAATAAAGACTTAATAAACAATAAGTTGTAAGAAAAAATAATGTTAAAGGGTAATTACTGGGTAGACTAACTACATTGTATTCACAGGGCAGTTTTTTTTTTTTTATTAAAAATTAAATAAAGTACATGTTTAGAATAATTAAAGCGTATATGCTTAACTGCACTGTATTTATCCTGCATCACAGTTTTTCAAACATTTAAAAGTTGCACAAATAAATGAGGAAAATAAACAACAGATAACTGGTCACTTCTATTCTAATTAGTAATAATTGCATTATTTAAATGCTGTGAATTTTTTTGGACTTGAGGACATATGCTTTGCTTTGTGATGACATTATCCTAAGAATAAATATTCAGTGCTTTTCTTTAGCACACAGAGATTCACTTGATGTGCAATCCGCTTTGGATGCAGTGTCATTCTCCTGCAAGCACTACTTCTTGTCAGCACTAAAGTTCATATGCTGGGTCAAATGGAGCCGCCGTGAAGTGATGGCCGCTGAAGTGACAGATTCATTACCGCGAGCCCGTCGGCTGATTCACTACTGTTTTACGATCTCTCCAACTAGAGTTCTTGAATGGCCTTTGGGTCAAAATGATGAGGGGGGTCACCGCTCATAGACAAACTAATCAAATACAATTAGAAGAGCCAAATGAGTGGAATTGGATTTTAGTCCCAGCTCTCTGGCTACACCTCAAGCTGAAAGAAAGACAAAAGAAGAACGTGAGCCACAAGACAAAAGAACATCAGAGGCATTATGGTAACACTACTGACCAACATGGGTCCGTGCTAAATTAAGCATTTATGCAAATTGTTCTCTGTCAGATCCACAGCAACAAAGTGTATCTGACTCCGTCTCAGAAGCCTCTGAAACAGGACTCAAGCCCTGTAAGTCCAGTGTTGATCCTTGTGAAAGCTGATAATACATTGACTGAAAAGACTGATCAGTGACACTGAGAAGATTTTAAAGTGTTCAAAGTAGGGATCTATAAGGAGCTTCAGACTGCACTGTTTGGACCGGGGGATGGTAATCAATGCATGCTGCAGTTAGACCAGATAGAGATCCCTTCATTTACAAAGGGATCTGGTGAATATTGAGTTATGAGTATGACCAGCAAAGCAATAAAAATCAATCGTAATGTCATTATCACGAATGAGAGGGGCAAATCTTATTCCAGTCCCCTTTTAGACCTGGTGCTTAATGTGAGTTTCTGTAGTGCCTGATGCTTGTCATACAGTAGAAAAATGATGAATCTTATCATACAGTAATACAAATTAGCAGACAAAAGATGATGAGTAAAAGATTTAGGAGGTTAAATGTGAAAAATAAGTCACAAACATGAGAGTGAGTGAGAGAGAAGTAATGACTGTGGAGGTCAATGAGTGGTGAAATTAAAAACTGAGTGCATAAATTCACACTCTCAGAGAGGGAGAGGGATGAAAAGAAATATCGAGAAAGAGAGAAAGACAGAGACTACAAGAGGGAGAGAGAGCTGCAGGGGTGACAGCTGTATGTTGCCCACTTAGTAGCATACTGTCCAGATCCCTAGCTCTGGGTTGCAGGACCTATATGTATGCGGTGACCCTGCTAGTCCCACAAATTGTGGTCTCACAAATAATAAAACACCTGTTATCTCATAGTGCTGTAAAATATGTTTTGTTTTATTGGATTTTGTTAGCTTAAATAACCAATAATTCAACAATAGAATCTTTAGTTAAATAGAGTATTTCCAAAAAGAATTCCAAAAAAAAAAATCTATTTTAGCATGGTAAAATAATACAGCATGAAGGTCTAAGGTTTCATTTTGACAGGGTCCTCTAGTTGAGGAAGTTTATATTCTTCCCACGTCTAAAATCGTTTGGGTTGCTTGCGTTTTCTTTGACAGTCTGAAGAAATTCAAATCTGGTTAATTGGAGATACTAATGCCACTAGGAGCGAGTGTGTGTGTGTGTGTGTGTGTGTGTGTGAGTGTGAATGGGTTTGAGACCTATAAAGGTTTTTCCACTTTTCACACATTGAGTTCTGAAAGCAGATGCAACACAACATGCAATGAATAACATAAGCAACATGTACAAAATGAAAAAAATCTAAAGAAACACATTAAGCAGGGTACATCATGCACTATGTTCTAAACTAGTTTTGACCTAATGAACATAATTACACAATGCAAGCTTACAGTTCAATGTACTGAATTGAACAATTTTGTGACTGCCTGGTGCTACTTACCCATTAAAAATGTCTGCCTTCACTGTTTTGTGGTTGAAATCTTTTTAAGACATAAGTGTCAGACCAATTATGACATTCCATTAAAAGCTTGGGGTTTTAAAATGGACATTAGAGTGTTTCACCTAAAATAAGCAGATTAGTTAAGACTCTTGTTATGAAAGTCATTATAGGACATCAGAGCCATAATAATTTATAGTACTTTTCATTTCGATACTTAAAGAAAACACTTTTGCACTTCTAATGGTGAGCTTCAGTTTTGCTGGAGTGGTAATTTTGCTTTAAGTCAAGTACATTGTGTACCACTGGATAGTGATGTACATATTTATTTGAGTACATTTGAGCAGCAGCAACTTTATAATGATATCCAAAGCATATACATGCTGTATATAATTAACCAAACTTTTTTTTACCTTAACCTTTAGACATTGCTACTATCATTACATTTTTTTCAATGCTGTATTGTAAGTGTTCTGCAGCAGTTCACCAGCATAACTGCTGGGCATGGTATCTCAGTGACTTGGGTTTTGGGCTATATCTGAAAGCCACTGTGGGCCTGATTGCCTCAGAAGTGCTATACTCTCACCCCAAAAATTCTAATCAGGTATTATTGTCATTACACACAAAGAACTGGTGTTTTACAAAAATAGTTTTTTAAAATCTCAGTTTAATAAAGGATCAAAAGTGCATCAGTCATGTTTCAGAGCTTCAAGGTCAACAGCAATTACATGGCATAGCAGGAACTTTAAACTTGTCTCAGGTGTCCGAATATGGCAAAAGAAATCATATTACTTTAGCAATTGTTACACAACCATTTACATTGTTATTTGTTTTTTTAAAAACCTTTAATACCTACAACATTTTTATTTCACAGATTTTCAATTTCATTTTTGAAACTTAAATAATAATAATTCAGTATTCATCACATTTACTAAAATTAAAATAACACCAAATGTAAGAAAACTAGTATTTAAATCACATTGAAAATAATTTATCCATTGTCATCTACACAGTCTACAATAAAAATTACATCAAGGATCCTCGGCTTGTAAAAATAGGGTAGTGACGTTGACACTGTGGCATTTTTCAACATTTGGTCTCTGGTTTGCTGCCGTGTGTCCTTCAGAGATAACTGATTCACCAGCTGGCATCAGCCAAGTGCTGTTCCGCCGCATGCCCTTGACTTCTATCCAAAATGGCTGCCTATCTAGCATAGGGAAGTGGCAGGTCTGGGCATGTTTCCCTCTCTCCCTCTCTCTGTTTCTTTCTGGCACAGAGCAGCCTCCAGCAGACCAGGAAAGGTGAGAGCTGCTCTCTTGATGGTTAGCACGGTTGAAGGCACTGCCCTGGTATTCTCTTCTGATTGGCCTTCAGTTTTGAACCATCATTTATGTCAACAAAGGTCTGAGGAGGTTGCTTCAGAAATCTGGCCAGTTCCTACTTTCCTGGTGAATTAGTTATGAGAGGCTTAATGAATCTTTTAGCTGGGAGATGAATTTTACTTCGAGTGTGATGGGTTATCTGCAGTTGCAGTCATTCTGGTGTTTACCCCATCGTGGTGTGCATGCATGTGTGGAGGGGTGGGCCAATGCAATTTGCAGCTCAAGGTCATTGGGTTTATTAAGCCTTTTATTGCAACCATTTTCATTCGCTCATTTCCATACAGATGAGATTACATCCTTTTTACAAAGAATGGAGAGCACTGCCCTCTGTAAAAGTAGTCATTTGTTAATCTGACATTCTTTTAGCTTTGCAGGTTTTCGTCAGTAACATTTCATAAAAGACTTCCTGTTATTGCAGTTATTTACAGGTAGAATAGTCATTCATTAATAAAGCAAATTAGTATAATATTATTGCCTCAAATTTTTTTTAGTCGTCATGTGTTCTGAAATTAAGATTAATTAAAAATAAGACAATGATTTTTTAATGTAAGGTACTGAATATGAAAAACTGCACACTTACACTAATTAAACTTAATCTTACACAGTGGTTAATAAGAGAACAGTATCATTGGGGTTAATTAGTTAATAATATAATTTATTTATCCATCAATTTACTTACTTTCGAAGCCACTTATCCTAATTACAGTCACAAGTAGAAGAGGTGAGGAGGGAGTCCTTGATTGATTCTATCCCATGATAGCAAAATGCAGGTTACCATCCAGAACAGACGGCCAGTCCATCACAGGGCAGACACAAAAAAAACTAAATTTTACAAATTAGGAAATTAGTTTCTTTTTTATCCAATTCACGCTCCTATGTGTGAGGAGGACACACAAAGAACCCTGTTTGTGAAACAATGCTATTAGATATAAATTTGCTTTAAAATATTCATATACATAGTTTTTTATTATTTTATTGTAATATGATTTATGTTCAAAGGCACTGTATTCACTACAATTGATTGTTATAAATCATTCTAGCACATTACTCATGCACTACATATGGTACACTGTGGGTCTTTGTCAGTACAACTCAAGCGAATGAAAGACAACTGGCCCGTGCTGTGTGTGTGTTTAACTAGTTCTGCCTGCTTTTCAGCATATTGCCTTCACTACCTCCATTCGCAGTGCATGGTGGCATGGCCATGTTGTGGCAGCCAGAGGGGCACTTGGTCTCAGTGCTCCTCCTGGCCTCCAGCCTCAACCATGATTCACATCACTGCGTCACATGCCATCTGTTAAAGGGAGATTCCTTTATCTCCGTGTGGAAATCAGAATACATCTTTCCTTTAATGCCTTATTTAACTTTAAACTTTATTTATTTTAGATAATCACAAAAAATATGTTCATGTTTTTAAAGATGGAGTATGTCAGGACTTGTTTGAAATTTCAAATGGACATGTGCTGAGAATAAGAACCCGAACTGCCTTGAACTGCAAATTAAAATATATCAGGCTGAGCTTCTCTAATCAAGGTTTTAGAAGCTGATAGAATTTCTTAACTCCATATTTCTTTGAAAATCTTAGTTTTATACATGACTGAAAACTAAATTCGAGTAACAGAATTAGAAATGAAGTTTCACTCCTACACTTTTACGCTTACGTGACCTTTGGAACTTTCTTTGATGAGGAAAAAAGTAAACCTCCACCTCCTCCTGCCTGCTGTAATAGAGGGTTTTGTGAGTTGAATTTCTTTGAACTACTGTTGGCAGTACCTACGCAAAGGATGTGGGCGATTAGAAAGACCTCTGTTGATCTATCACTGCTTTCTGGCAGTCCCTTAAAGAGGTGTATGCTTCAAAATAAAGAGGTCAACCCATTACTACAGGCTAAGAACAGCCAAATTTATGATTTTTTCTTCTTTGATGACAGAATTTTTGTTGATAATTAAAACATAGCACCTTTAACTCATTTGCTTTGGGGCATTTTGAGATTTGAATTGTATAAGATCTTGACATATTGGTATATAGTACTTACATATAAAGAGTGTCCTCACAAATACCTGATCTCACAAATACTCCACTAAGCAAACGGGCAAAATTTTCACAGACACACTCCAAAATCCCTCAGAGAGCCTTCTCATTTGACTAAAGGTGGTTATAGTTGTAAAAAGTAGACAACCTGGGATGTTAATGAAGCTCTTATAGGTGTAACAAGCATATGTCCATATACTTTTGCCCATATAGTGTATGTTATCTGCCCCTGACTGGCCATCAAGATAAATTCATTGCTATATGGATTATTTTGCCACCATTTGAAATATTAAAGTATAAAATGAGGATACTTGAAATAAGTGGTCAAATCACAAAATAACTACACATTTCCATTACATGCGATTTGGGGATTGAACCAGGCAATCTACTCCTTCTAGTCAGTTATTTTTAGCTGGCCCCTTGATATGCCTGGAAAAAATCTGCCTGAATTAATATTCATTGCAATAGTGAGATGACTATGATGCCAAAATGCCACAATGCTCTGAATTTTTTATGAGGATAATGATAAGGCACATAATGCACTATATAATAATAATAATAATAATAATAATAATAATAATAATATTAATAATAATAATACTTTTACTGTCACTGTGTTGGGCATTTGAGAGTTATGTTCTGGGGTTGCTTCAGCGGGTGAGGTTGGCTTAAATTAATCAAAGCAAATTAATGTAGTGATAAAATTAAAATATGAATTGTAAAGTCGGAGTTGGTTGTTAAAACATTACCACAGTGAATATGCACCAAAATTCAGTAAAAGGAATTTAAAAAAAAATCAATTTTCTAAATTGCTTATCCTGATCAGGGCAGAGTGACGTGCTGAAGTTTGTTAAGTGAAAAGCATGAAAACACCCTGGACAAATCACCAGTCAACTGCAAGGCACTTAAATAAACACATTCACACTGTGAGTGTTAATATTTAGTTTGCCTACTAAATACAACCAGCAGTGTCACGTGTATTTAAACAGTGAAATGAAATCAGTTTTTTTCTGGAAGCAACTGCCATGAAACTAATAGCTGACCTACTGTATGTTGAGAGTGTATTACTTGTTGTCCCTCTGTTGTCTTTTCTAAGGAAATATCCCAGGCTCTTTGCATATTAATTATATGATTACCTATTTCAAATCCAATTGGTGAGAGAATAGACTGCAATAACAAGTGATGAGCAGAAATGACAGCACTGTTCTAAGCCACGGCACACAATCCCATCAATCACAGTCAAACACAATTACACCAGCAGGCATAAAGCCAGTTAGCAGTTTTTGACAAGACTCAGGTGCAGTAACCTTGTAAAAGGTCATGTGAATACTGACTTTTTTTTTTTTTTTACAAATATGGACAAATTTAATAAATCAATAATAATTTTTTTAGCTTTGCATGTCTCATACAGAAAAGATCATACATAAATACATATGTTATGCACTAAAGAACAACAGGCCTGTAGATCCAACTCCACCATACCATCTCTCTCCAAGGACAAAAAGGTCTGAACCCTGGCCAAGAGGCACTAGACCAAAAGCTTTCTTTCTGGTTGTTGGAGATAAGGTATTGGTTTACTTGGGGCGTGTTTTTTATTTAATAAATCAGTCTGGTAGGCGAAACAGTGGCATTGGGGGGCATGGAGGACAGACAGAAGTGGGCAGGACAACAATAAAAGTAAAAATCAATTTTAATCAACCTCCCTTGACAGGAAATAATTTGAAGGCTGTGGATGGTAGCACAAAAACTGCATATACGTGAGAATAGACACTTACAGGTAATCCACACTTATCACAGCATCACAGCCAGGTTTATGTTTGTACTGTAACAATTCTACAGTTTTACTGAGGATCAATTCTGTCAGTGATTTAACAGTTTTTGAGAAATGTTAAGTGGAAATCTTCTTTGGAAAGTGAGCAAAAGAACCAACGATAAAGTCAGATACTGTTATTTAAGTCAAGGCAGACACAGGGAGAGGTAACAAGACCAGCAAGATTCTCAGCATGTAATTAGTGTCCCATTTGGGCTAATGCATAGCATGTAATAGCTCTAAATGAGGGCTGACATAGAAACCATTGTATTTGATGATAAATGAATCAAGGAAAAGGTTTAAAGATTTTTTTCTTCTCTTTTTTGTATTGATCAGAGGTTTTACTTTTTGTAAAAGCAAAACGGGAGATGATCTAAAGCAGATTAGTTTTATGCAAATGACCTTTACAAGTGCAGATGATTCAAATAATTCATGTTAAGACACTTTGGTCTACCCAAGAAGTTAACCTGGGGTGTAATGTTAAGTATGCATTAGGACCCAGGACGTTTCGTGTTCTCTGGGCGATATTTAACATTTTGGGTGGTCGGGTTTTCAAAGTGAATTATGCTTCTAAAAGAATACCACAAATATTAAATTAACCATTAACCAGTGGGCTCTTTATTTAATTAAATCATGAATGTAAAAACACACTAGCAAGTCTGTATTCATCAGCAGAACATAGGACAGAATAACAATCAACAATTTTTGTCAGTACTGTATCTTAGTGTATGGAAGTGTACTGGAATCAAAACACGTAAAAAAAAAAAGGCAAACCGAAATACCAGATGTAAACAAATGTTTTTAGCCAAAGTTGCTTATTACAATTTTAAGGAATTACAGCGCATTGCTTGACAATTTATAACTCACTACTGCTGACCCTTGGTATTGGTGCAGAACTGCTTTCATTCTGGACTGCAATAATGAGTCTATAACCAAAATGATACAGAATATGGGGGGGGGGGTGCAAAAAGGACTCATTTAGGCTGCAGTGGTATGTGCTTAGCTCCGTTAATGACTAATGACTGCGATCAAGGAGAAATGCCAGGAGGATGCAATCAGGCTGATTAATTAGTCTGTTCTGTCAGAGCAAGATTCTAACGAAAGATTATCTGGGGCTGAAAAGTTAATGCAAATATCAAAGCTACACTTTCTCTACACATGAATCTATAAAAACGGAGGTGACTGGCTTTCAGATATTTACCACTGGCTTGAGTATAGCGTCCAATTGGATACTTTTATAAGCGGTATATAGTTTCTCTTCATAAGACAAAAAAACTCTTGTATAATCTTTGTATTATACGCACATGCATTTATGTTATATATTTAAATAAAAGTAAATACAAAACTATTTTTTAAATGGTTTTTGACATTCTTTAAAACTTGTAATGAGAGAGAGAGAGAGAGAGAGAGAGAGAGAGAGAGAGTGTGTGTGTCTCAGATGTCTCTGGTCATTATTCAGTTCAGTTATATTTTTTATAGATGGTTGACAGTTCAATTTACCAGATTTACACCCAAAACGTGCACCAATGCAACAGCAAAGCTAACTAGTTACTCTGTATCTTAGCAACTGTTTTGTTGGCTGGTTTTCAATATATATTTATACAAATAGCTTTAGGTTTTTTTATTAAAGTATTACACAAAAAAATTAATATGTTTATTATTGGTTTTAGCAGTATTCCAAAAAAAACATTTTTTCAAATTATTCACTATTAGATATTTTTGTTGACTGGACTTTAACATTCAGATAAATTATTAGGCTTTTAAATTTTTACTGATTTAAGAAAATGTTCTCCAATATGCATAATTCATTCCTTCTGCCTTTTTTCCTGATTTTTAAAATGAAGTCCCATTGAATTTGTAACATGACCACATTTTAAATATGCTAATTGGAAGATCTAAATTTGGATTAACCAAAATCAGATATTTTCAGTCACTGACTGTTATTTGCTGCATTAGTGCTTTTGTTTGAGGTCAGTGTACAAGTCTAAATGAAATGTCCTTATAGATTATTTTCAGCATGGTTGATGTAATGGCTTTTGTAAAATACTTAAATAGATCAGTTCCACAGATATTTTGATGAGTAAATCTTACTTTCATGTAGATTTATATTGTAGTTTTTGTAGATAAATTTCTTTTTATATTCTACCCACCTACCTTTGCTTATGGAAAATCTTGGAAAGCCTGTTCTAGTCAACACACCACTCTCAACTACAAAAGGCCAATTTTCCATGTGAGCAGCTGCTGTCAGATACATTTTAGTAATGACTCACTAAATGGAATAGGGCAGTGGCAAAATATACACACACACACTACATCTTACATGCTACGAGCAAACGCTTCAATATGGTTGATGGTATGGTTCAGTGATTGTTGGGGAAAGTGATCTGAGTATAGCAGCCATCTGATTCACATCTGAAGCCATGCATAATATAGTGGGATTTGGGTCCGTAACCTAATAAAGTCACCAAGATTATCAATTACAGAGAATATCAAGTGTTTGAAATTTTTGTCACAGTAAATGTTTATTTCTGTAATACAACCATAAATCTGTCAGAAACAACTGCGTATTTTCAACCCTCTATTCCAAAAGTAAGTTTTAAAGATAACTGCATGGTCAGTAAATGTAGTTTTGCAGTGTGACATTTAAGGTCTGCCCTTTTTTTTGCTATTATCACATGGAAATGGTTTACTTCTGCTAGTATTCCTTTTAGTTTGTAGACCCCTTAACCATAAGTATCTAATTACCTTTCTATTTATTGCTATTTATTGCAAATTGTCATTTTACTGCAAATTTGGACACCCTGTATAAGTTGTGGCTGTATGTGAATGTGTTAAAATATAGCATTAAATATAGCCATGTAGATTCCACAGACAAAAGCAAACTGCTCACTGAAAAGGAACCCGTGAATAGAGGACTTGTAAAGGCTATACAGTTTGCATATTCTTTTTTTTTTTAATTCACACTCGTCTACAGTCTCTACTCTACAATCCATGAATCTCTTACTCGTCCACAATGCTTATCTTTTGTCCTGGAATTAGCTTTGGCATCCCATGTGACTAGAATAAGCGAATTAGAGAGAAAATGAAATAAAATGTTACATTTAACCTTAGATGTAGGAGGTTTCATGCATATTCATAACTAAATTAAGCATCCTCCTAAAAAAAGTCACTGGTAATTTCATTTCTCTCGGTTAAGTAAATTTGGACAAACTGTGCATTTGGAACAAAAATATTCCAGTTTAGAATGTAGCAGAATGTCATTCAGGATTAATTTGATTTGCAGTCATTAACCCTAAAAAAACACCAGCGTGTTCTTGCCAAATAGAGAGTTTATTTTACTTCCATGATCCATTAGAGCTAAACTTGAATGCACTGAGAAATAAGGTCACATTATTTTGGGGTCTATTGTTTTGCCCTGATAAATCTAGTGATAGAGCTTCCCTCCACTGAGAGACATTCCAGAATAGAAGCTGGGCATTCAGTCACACTATAAACTGCAAACAAATAGACTATTTAAGAAGCTATACTGTGGGCAATTACTTTCTGACCTAGCAAGGTAAATGCCCTTGATCCCCAGGCTGGGTGGCACATCTAACCTAAATTGAGCCATTACTGAAAAGACTGAGGTTATTCCTCAACGTAAAAAGCCTGATGATAGTTGAATGGTATGAACTATCAGGTTGAAAAAGGGTTCTTTTCATGCACAAACTGTTCCTTAATGCATCAATCTTCGTTGACTTATCGATATGTGGACTGACACATAGTGCAACCTCAATGTTTTAAATCTAAAAGAACAAAAAGCATCCTTTTCCCCCTCAGCTATCTCATTGGCTGTGACGGACATTTCAATGACTGACTTCAGGACATTTTTAAAATCGAGAATATGTGAGATTTTCGCCACCAGGCAGATCATTTCAATTGTACATTTCAATAACATTTGCAAAATTCTTTAGATGTGCAGCTGCAACCTCGGGAGAGCTTCCACTAGAGTACCTGCTGAGAACAGGATTGCCCGGAAATGGGTTTTGCAGATTGTCTGATTAAGTATAGCCAAACAAATTTCTCCCCACTCCAGTGAGGAACAGAGTAGAATGAGGGTAAGCCTTATTTGAGTAATGATGTTAGCTATCTGTGGAATCAAATTGACTGTGTGATTGATGAGCGACTTGCAGATGTCACAGAGAGGGGGGCGAAAGTGATTATACAAGGGCAGAAACACATTTAGATGCCTAACTAAAAGCTTGAACCACTGGTGCTACAGCAACTGGAGGTGTGAGTCTCAGAAGTCAAAGTGGAACAAAATAAAATATAAACTAAGAGTAATTAAGGGTTAAAATTACATAGTTGCTTTAGTTTCTGCTTGACGTGTAAGTCCAAAAAAATCAGGTTTTAAAACCTATATTTATAGTTATAGTACATTTTGTACACTATGGTTACTTAAAAGAGCCTTAAAATGCAAAAAGTTCAAATTAACTAGAAAATTAAATTGAACAGTTGAATAAAAATATATTTAAATACTGGACTAAATAGAAACAAAAGAATTATTTTTTTTCACTGATTAATGTTATTAACATACTGTATATACAGATAGTGTGTGTTGTATTCAGACACTACAGTGTTGCTGGAATTTGGAACACCTTGGTGACTCTAGACTGAAAATGACTAGCACCCAATGAACAATTATTAAGGATTAGTGAATCTGATTTTATCGATATGTCGAAGCAGTAGGTGGATGTGTCTAATAGAGTGCACAGTGAGTGAGCATAGTGCTTAAATACATCAACAGTACTAACAGCACAACACAGACAACACAGCACCATGAAATTATTGTTATTGTAGTGCTGAGAATCATCCACCACTCCAATAATACCTGCTCTGTTGTGGTCCTGTAGGGGGTTTTATTGTAAGAGAATGAGGCAGAGGAGGCTAAAATGTGGAAGAATAGACTGATTTCAGTGTCACTTCTGTAAAAAAAATAAGATGGTTAAAAGTATTTAAAATAAAATATAGTGTAAAAATAAAATATAGTTAAAGGTTTTGTGGAAAAATACTAATTATTTGGAGTATTTTTAATATAAGGTTATAATTAGATAATTCTACAGAATGTGATAGCAAATGTCTGGAGGACTATATATATATTGCAATGCAAAAAACACATTAAAAACAAGGTTGTCTTATAATGAGCAAGGACTACAATTAGAGAACCAGACAATCTGAACATGCACCCGATAATTTGTAATTGAGTCTAATGAGCAATGGACATTTTAGAGCTAAATGAATTCTGAAAGCCATAAACTAACGCAGAGATGGCCAGATAACCATTATAGGCCATCTGTGAGAGGACGACCCTTGCAGAACAGGTATGACATGTGACAGGTGAATATAGATTGCGGAGAAATATGTACACAGCATGCAAATGAAAGGTTGTATTCATTACATTTCCCTCATTAGATTTGCATAATTACACAGTGTCACAGGAGTCATGTGTCAGAAACTTATTTCACAAGCTGTATCTTTGGCTGAAAGACAGTAAGGTAATGAATAAAATGCAGTGAACACTTTTAACTCCATAATGGATTCCTTTCCTTCACCACTCATTCAGAATACAAAATACAAAAGCTTTCTTCATGTTTAACATTTTCAACACGGATCTATTACGAACCAAAATCAAACCATTTAGCAGTTAAATGTGTGGTTAATGCTTTTGAAATGTTGGAATAATGTTGATCTAAATGAATTTTTTTACTTTATGTAAGGAACTAGTGACAAATTTGATGTCGACTTGCCTGTAAAAATAATTTAGATTGTATTTATGTAAAATGTATTTATTTTGTCTTTCAAAAGTGTTTCAGTAATTAGTGTCCTTTTTATGAATTATATTGTTACATAGATTTAAAAGTAATTTTAAAAGTTTGATTATTATCTAGTTTTACTGTTTTATAAATAAATTTCCTGGGCAATCTATTCCCCTATAACATTCGTGTTCTGTGCAGACATGGTGGGCAGAATATTACAAGAAGCAATATTGAAATATCAAAAGCTTTATTGGAACATTTCTTCCAAAAAAAATTAAAAACAAATTAAACAGTGATAGGTGGACGCACAAGGACAACAACCCTGCGATGAGTGGTTTAAATTGTGCATCAGCTTAACTGTTGGGACTGTTGCAGCGGGAAAAAAGCAGTTCTTTTTGTAATGCATTGTTTTCATCATCTTTGATGTTGTTGCAGTAGAATTTAGCCTATTTTAATTAGCTGAATGTATGAAGTATGTACAAGTCAAGAAGCTTTCATTCACCAAGTGATGGCATACTCAATATACAACTTTATACTGAATCTGATAAAAAAAAACTAGCCTTTTTTTAATTATATGACAATGACAATTATGACAATTTATATTTGTCATGTGCACATCCTTTATTTCGGATAAACAGCATTGAGTAGGTATTTTACTTTAATATCTTTTTACAATTTACCTAGGGCTGCGTGCTACTGTACTATATACTGCAGTTATACTCAGGAAGCTATATGATGCATCAGTGGGTAGTGCTGGGCTTTGCCCTTGGAGCAGGTGCCACTGCATGACAGATGGGGGAGAAATAACACAAAGTCCTTGAGCTCTTGCTGATGCTCTAAATGTGTACTTCAGCACTATGGGGACTCCAGTGCACCCTTCATTGTCCTTCAGTGGATAGCTATGACCTTCAGTCACAACATACATTTACAGAGAATTCCATAGGGTACGCACACGTGTGAATGCATACATGCACAGTCATGAACGCAGCCACATACAATATATATTTTTTCAAACATGCTTACACAGAGCTGCACAGTTTGTTCTCCTCCACCCACATTCTCTCACCAGGAGAGCATACACAAGAACGCTCATGCACACTCACACACACACACACATACACGCGCACACGCACACGTGCGCATACACACAAAGCGCGGCACAAGGACAAGCAAGCCATCAATACTATTTCCATCACTTTCTCACTTCCATCCACTCTCACTGTCACTGCAGTCTTTTACATAACGCAGGCCATTTTAAGCCTCGGTCAAAGCTTTTTCAAAATGGAGCATTGCATTCCCCTTTCTTACTGACTCACAGCAAGAGTTTTGATGGCTGGGCTTGTACCAGCTTGTAGAAAATATCATTGAAGCCTGACAGTTGTTACACAGCAGGAGAAACCCTTTGTGATAGTGACAGACTCAAGCATAAGGACCAAAGAACTTATGCATTTTGCACTTCAGCATAGTTGACATATTGTGGCTGGTGTGGAAGACTTATTAAAACTTAAACACTACTGGAATGTTCCATGGCTGACAGCTAGTTACAGCCAAGTTAACATGCGCCTAGGTATCCATCAACTGTTGCATGTCTGTTGAACAATGCTGGAGAACATGCATCAGAGTGCAATACTGCAGAGTGAATGTAATTTACATGCTAAACTAATATTCTAATTAGGGCCACAGAGTTGCCAAAGTCCTTCCCAAAGCACATTGGCCAAGGGCAGAGAAATACTCTAGAGAGGTCACCAGTCCATCACAGGACAGATGTACAATCACATTTACATACAAATTTACATTTTACTTTTAGAGATAATTTGGTCTCTCTATTTTGGAATATTTTGGAATTGTGGGATGAAGCACCGAGAAAAAAATCCCACACGGGAATAAGAACCGGGAACGTCCATTCAGCATTAACCTATGTACAAACAAGTGTACAAATTGAGATCCTTAAAGATATCACTGGGTGAGTCTGGAATTGTAGAACTTGACTGGCCATAAGCTGAACCCCAACACCCTTGGAAGGAACTAGAATGTAGTTTGTGGGCCAGGCCCCCTTCCCAATATTGGACCTTACAATACAGACACACAGAAATATGAAAGATGTTGTCTACAAAAAGTCTTAACAGAAGAGTGAAAGCTGTTATTGCTGCAAAAGTGGGACCAACTTAGAGGGAGCTGTTAGAAAAGCTGTTAGAAAACTCCAAATAAATGTTTCTAGTTGCCAACTTTATTAGCATGGTATTTCAGCTAAAATAAAAACATTTCCATGCTTTCCTGCTCCGTTAGACTGAATCTCTCTTCCGTTGATGTAATTAAAGAGCATCCAGGATGGTTAGCTTTAACCAGTCTAGCAGCTTGCTATGAAATGATTGCTGGCTGGTCTGTTTGAAGCTGGCTGAACCTCACTGTGATTTCTTGCACAGTTGGCAGCACAGTTCTACACCACAAGGCAGCAAAGGGTTCCAGGACACAGCTGTCTCACTCCGTAGCATGGCGATATTTTCACGATCACTTAAGCTAATTAGCCTTGAAAGCTCAGATTACTAGTGGCAGAGAGATAGTGGTAAAAAAAACAAAAACAAACGGTCTTAATTAAAAACAGATAATCAAACATGCAAGAGCTCAGGCAACGACTGTGCCTTTAGAAACCATCAGTGATGCAAGCAAGCTCAAATATGTATAGGAATATAAAGAAATGAACATACAATTAAAATAGTCAGTGCCAGCAATTGTGTATTCATTATATAAGGGACATTACATGAAGAATTCAGAAATTGCTTTTTGAGAAACCTAAAGCAAAGCAAGCAAACAAAAACCAAACAAAATGCCAAAACGTAATACCCATCCATCCATTATCCCCATACCCATCTAGGGGAGAACGTTTCAGGCGCTGGGCAGATACACCCAGGACAGGGCGCCAATCTATCGCTGGGCACACACTCACTCACACAGACACACTCTACTATATGGGGCAATTTGGAGAACTCAACTGACTTGATCCTTGTTTTTGGACTGTGGGAGGAAACCAGAAAACCCGGAGGAAACCCACACGGACACGGGGAGAACATGGATACTCCACCCAGAATGGGATTCGAACCGGGAATCCCTAGCACTGAGAGGCGAATGTGCTAACCACTAAGCCACCGTGCCACCCCAAAATGTAATACATTAAATTTATTTAAATAAAATTAATGCACTTCATGTATGACTGCATTTTTTTCCTTTAAATTAAAGGAATGAGAGGCTGCAGAAGTCATAATAAGAGAATGTCTTATGTCGCTAATAATACTGACCACTATTACCAACTGATCTGTTTAAATGACCATATTTTAATTGCTTCACATCAAAAAGCATAGACCAAAGTCATTGATTGCTACTGGCACACTGTTAGATGGAGATACTATACCAGGCAAAAAGCCAATGAAACACAAGAAAATCCCTACTTTGTAATTGCAAAGTTGTATTGTAATTGCCATTGATTTGGCATAAACTCAAAAAAAAATAAATAAATAAAAAAATAAAAAAATAAAAAAAACTCAAAGGAATTGTGCTTTCCTCCTAAATCTAATGTCCCTCTGGAAATGCTTAGAGCAGGCTCAGTAAACAATCCTCTGAAGTGGTGAAGTATAGTATTAGGGCAGTTATTGATCATACTGGTAAATGCCATAAGCAAGAGTACCATTTCTAAAATTCTAAAGACACTTCCATGTTTTAAAAATGTGAATGGAAATGAAACCGCTCACCCCATGACATAAAATGTATCTCATTGAAATTCTGAAATATGATCTGGTCCTGCTCTGACTCAGCTTGCAGTTTGATCCCACTGTTCTGAATAAATCTACACTGATCAGTTCCAACATGCTGCTTCGATTTGCATTCTCACCCGTTCTGCTGTTTGGCAGATTAGCTGCATATAAAGGCAGAATCTGATAATGACCCCAAGATCAAAAGGGACCCTGAAATTCACAGTGGGAAAGCAGATATACACGTCCTTATCCCTGCCCTTCAGAGAGAAGGGTAGTCTGGCTTGTCTGATCCTGCTAGCAATAGTGTGTGAGTAAAGCAATGAGTGAAGGGTGTTACAGAATGTGTGCTGTCACGGAGGCCCAAGTCTCATTAAAATCAATTTCCCAATCAGAAAAAAAGAGACTGTTGGGCAGGGTATGTCCTCCAGCTGCCAACATGCCATGTGTAAAACCTCTAAAGTAATACTGAGGTGTTGTAAATGCACTTAAATGCACTTACTCCAGTACAGCTGTTACTTGCATGATTGTATATTAATTCTACTTCATGACAATAACCTGAAAAATGTATATAAACAATAAATCCTGAAACAGATAATATAGTCTCAATAGAACTTCAGAACATCATTATGTTTTGGCAGGGTGACAGTTCTGAGGCACTTAATTAAAACTGTTTACAATATCCTTGTATTGACAAAGTGATGCTGTTCACTTTTTGGCTTGTAGTTCAGAAATGAATATGACAGTTACTTTAATACAGCCATTTTTGATCTTCCTCATCTTTATCTAATAAAAACCGAAAGATTTAATAATGCAGTCCAAGCAACTGAGAAAGGTAAATTGTTCTGGTGTTTTCACTTGTGGTCATAATCAAACAGTGGCTGTGTCTGTGATGAATGGATGGTAAGATAATCAGAACTTATTACCTGCATCTTGCAAAATTTGGAAAACAATCGATATGCTAGTGTAGTGTTTTGACCTCTTGTCTCTGTCTTTTTCTCCAAATTTATAAAGAATAAAATAAATGATCTACTTTCAATAACGTATAATTTAAATTGTAGATTTTAGTTATTTTAAATCTCATGACCCATAGTATTTCTTTTTTTGTAGGGGCAACCAAAGACATGGGCAAAATGCTGGGAGAGAAGGAGGAGAAAGATCCTGACGCTGAGAAAAAAGAGGAGGAAAGACAAGAAGCTCTCCGACAGCAAGAGGAAGAGCGGAAGGCTAAATATGCAAAAATGGAGGCAGAGAGGGAATCACTCCGACAGGGTATCAGAGACAAGGTAAGTAATAATTCTGCAACCATACACAATGTACAGCAGACTGACTGAATGGATGCTTGGCACTTGAGTGAACTTTTAAACCTAGGTGCTTTTTCCTTATATGACTGAAATCCTGCTTTTAAAATGTGGTGGTGTTAAGAAGGCGACCAAGCTGAAAGCTGTTCCTGAAAAGTAGCCTGTCTTTTTAGGTTATAAGGGCCCTAGGGCTGCTTGTGTCAGTCCATCGGAGATGGGAAATGACAGTTCGGTCTTGCCCAGCATTTTGCTGGAGAGAGAGGCAGACTATGCTTCACTTCCCTTTTTAAAACCACCACCTAGCCTTGTTTTAGTATGGCACCAGGGACAAACGGAAGACTGAGCACATGGGTGATTCGAGCCAGACCTTTAAACTTCACAGGCAAAGATTTATCCATATTATTAAGAACAATTTTCTACAAGAAATGGGTGTTCCTGAAACCCCCTGGATCATCCTTAAAATGTTTCAGTGTTTAATTAAAAACCAATGGAGAGCCAAAAAATCAAATGGTTCATTTCAGACACACAGACTCTTGGGGGCAAAAAAAACAAGACCAAACGGACCATTTGTCATCTAAACACTTGTATAATGAAACTACCTTCCCTGCCAATATCTGGCACTATGTTTTCAACAGAACATTTAATTGTAAATGAACAAATGTGTGTGATCTAAATGAAGCACTGTGAACCGCTGAGCTAATTGTCAGGACAGTGGAGAAATGAGGTGGCTATGCCAGCTGGCAGTCTGCCAAGTTTGTGGGCACACAATCTCGGGCACATAGTTATGGGCCCCACAGTTGCCAGTTCAGAGACAAGTTGTTTTAACCAAATTGCACTCTGAAAACATTTTCTAAATTGTGTTTTTTGTATCATTATCTTTTTTTGTTTTCATTTACAGTATGGAATAAAGAAGAAGGAGGAGAAGGAGGCTGAGGCTCAAGCTGCCATGGAGCAGGCATCAGAGGGCAGCCTTACTCGCCCGAAGAAAGCCGTGCCCACTGGATGTGGTGATGAGGATGAAGAAGAAGAAAGTATCGTGGACACAGTCATGAAATTTCTCCCCGGCCCACTAGTAGACATGTTTAATAAAAAGTAACGCCGCTGTGAATGTGTTAATAAACCTGCCATGAAGGTCAGAACATCCACCACACCCCTAAGCCTCTTTTCTTCACTCACAAGTTCCAAAAGAAATGACTCAGTGAGTAGATCACAATATTTGTCTTTGATTTAATCATGACATGAACATTTTACATGAAGGCATTGTGCACACAAATAATAAACATTTCAATGTTGAAATTAAAGACAGATTTATTGTCATGTTCCCTCCAAGTCCAGGCCACGACCATCACACAACCATTACATATTTGTTTTGTAAATAGCTTATGAAAAATATATGTGAATACAAGACTAATATATATATATATATATATATATATATATATATATATATATATATATATATATATATATATATATATATATGACTTAATATTATAAATGACAGAGTAAAAGCCATAATTTTAGGAGAATATCCTCCAAATCATAATGTATTTTTTGATTAAGTTTATGGTTTTGTTGTTGGCGTTACATCCATGTGGTAGAACGTTTATCTAAAGCACCGTGATGCCATGGTTGCAGCTTTCAGTTGTGTTACATGGAAATACTGGAAAATTTAGCAGAGACATTTTAAGCATGAAAATTTGTGAATGCACCGTTTCAGTTTAACATCTTTAGATAAAACGCGTTGATATTTAAGGCAATAACTCCGGCGTTTGATTTGGTTGACTCGTACATGTTGTCATATATAAAGTAAAGAATGTTATATGCTCTTCCTTTGGAAATCACCAAATGTCCCTTGTGTGTAAACTCGTTTTCTTATGCATTTTATTCTCTAAAAGTGTATTTATAGATTTAAGCTCAGTGTGGATTCCAGCATGGTACTACTATCTCATGAGCGGCATAGAGCTTGGTGCTGTCAAATCAGCTTAGCTCCTACTGTAGAATACAGAGGGTAATAAGGAGCACTAACTACTACAATTGGACCAATAGGGCTATATATATAATCTATCTATTTAATCTGCATTGTCATTGATGTACAGTAAATCTAGTGATTGAGTGTTTACATATTTATGTTCTAAGACACAACACAGTTGTGCATACTCGCAAAGTGAGCAGACAGTGACAACAGTGCAATATTTGTTTTAGAATGAAGATGTCCTGTGCACGTTGGTTAATTATGGGAGTCCTGTCCCGGATCAGCAATAACAGACAATCTTCATCGTGACGTATATTTAAGAATTAGGAAAAAAATCATGTACAGATGCTGTGTTGTCTATTTAGTGTCATTGAAGCTAAACTCTTGAGGTAAATTAAAATTTAAAACACATCCTGCAAAAGGAAGTGGAGGATTCCTGAGTGTGTTTCAGTGTGGGCTGAAAGCAGGGTATGGGTTTTCGAGCTCCCTTGTTGCTGTGCAAGGTGGCGTTTCAGCCTGTATTTTTTCTTTTTGAGTTATTGGCAGTCAGTGTTTTGTGTGTACTTGTGATTGCTTGGCTTAGAAGGAAAGCAATGAGTCTGTGTTTCCTGCTGGTCAGTAGCCACTTTTAGGTTTTGTCATCAATAAGTTAAGCATGAGCATCAATGTTGTGGTAATATTGACACTAAATTACAGTTAACCCACTTGGTTCAGCTCAGATGTGTTAGATTATGTATATATTTTGAAAAGGCTGCAGACGATATGATGTATTACACACACTCTAAAATTCTACTGCCAGTATGTTCAGCTTTGAAGCATGGTCTGCAGTGAAGTGAAGCAGGCTTGGTAACAGAAAAATCTGCTAACCAAACAAATGTACTAATAAGATTATTTGATCCTAATCATGCATGGCCTATTTTTAAAGAACGTTTTATATTGTATTTGTCTTTTAGACATATAAAAAAAAGGTTTCTTTTAGGAAATGTGTGTTTAAATGACCTTTTTTTCACCTTTTTTGCACATTTTGTTCATTTGCACGTATGCATAAACTTTACTGCACTTAAGTCCGAATGTTGAGTCATGATCCGATCTTAACTCCGGTTAAGGTAAAATGCTTTCCATTCTTATGTTGCACATAAGCTCACATGTCACATTTCCTAAGCTGAAAGTGTGTTAGGTGATGTTTGTTATCTAAGTATAGTATTGTAAGCTGTCAGCTGCCACTGGTGTGCTTTAAACATTCCGAGGATTCAGACATTCCACCTCATTCAGTTAATATATAAATATAAATATAAATGTTTAGTTTCCTGAATATTATGCTTTACTTTTAGAACTCATAATAGCTTAAAGAATATTCAGCAACACATACAGAGGACTGGTCTTGAGATATTATTAATAAGCGTACATATCTATACTAGTCTGTCAAAAGATGATAATTGGCGCTGATATGGATTTGGATTACCTGTCAGATTTCTGGTCATACTGCCATAATACCAGCCAGAGAGATCAAAATAAAAGCCTCACGTAATCAAATTACTATGACAACATGGGTCATATCTACAGCACAATTGTGTTTTTTATTTTAAAATGTTAGGATTTGTATAAACTGCCTTCAGCTTTACTCACTGTTGATCACAAACTATTTTGGCCTGTATAATGGTTACCAACTCACTGGCAACACTGCCCCAAATCTCCATCAATTACAACACTAATGCTCATGAATTATGTTTTCCTAAACCAAAGAGTGGACTTGTTTGTGATCAAATGTTGGACGTCAAACTGTCTGCGTTTCTCCTTTTTACTTTGTTGTCTAGCAGTTTTGCGTTCTGGTTCATTTTATACATAAGGCTAAATGTTTGAGGGTTTTAAAATGTACATCGTTTCATACAAGTGAGATTAAACAGTTTAAGGCTCATTTATGCTCTCAATATGTCCATTTCATTGTACACGTGTCCTTCACTTTGGCACAGAGGTTTGGCAACTGACAACATCTACCAGATGTTTACGACATCAAAACATCATATAATTGTTTACATAGTCAAATGAAATTACATCATTTCACTTTGAAAAAAAGCAACCATTTTGAAAATGTCAAATCTCACTTAAACTGTAGCCTGAATATGAAAAGATGGATAAAATGAACATATCTGTATTTCACATTGACCATAAATGAGCCTTCACTTACAAACCTTCAGATATCAAGCACTCTCAGCCGCTCTCCATAATGACCTAAATGGCTCATTGACAGTCCAAGCCGATGGTATATTAGCCAAATCTGCTACAAAATGAATCACAGTCCAGTCTCTAGTCTCTGTCCATCAATTCACATTCATACGTTCAGTGCATTGAAAAACTGCCCAATGAACTATTCCACTTATGTGACTTGAATGTAAATGTGTGGTGTTCCTCTGCATTGTCTTTATTTGTGTTCTCTGTGCTAAGTTAAGCGAAGTACTTTTTCCTGTGGTCGTCATGTCTGTAACTTATTGTTCTTGTTGTTTCTTGTTGTTGTATTTTTGGAAAATATGTTTCTTTTTTATTCTAGTGGAGAAAAAGTGTCCTCTCCCTTTCTTCTCCAGTTGTATGCATGCATATTGTGTGCGCTGTAGGCAAGATTGTAACAGATACTCTCCTGTGTGTCTTCTGTGCCCCTAATCACTTTACATGTTAGCCCCCACTGCATGCCCTCTTTAAACTGATTTTAGACTGTACCACTCCTGCCAAAATGGAATCACCACACACTGCGAATAATAAAGTGATTTCATATGATTGCTCGTGGTCCTATGTGTCTTCTGTGCTGGTGAGAGAACAGAGTATTGGGTCCGTCTACATAGTCCTTGAAGAGCAGTCAGTCTTGTGGAATCTGATATGTTCCAACATGGAAATCAGATGCATTAGGGAATTCTTACTGGAGCTCCTGCACATTGCAGCATTTGGACCAGATAGTGATAGAAATGCGATGTACCTCATGTTTTTTGCATCTAAACAAGGAACAGCTTTACATTCCTCACTGGGTTATTCGGCAGTTGCATATTGGCATCAGATCAGTAAACATGAAAAGGACCGTGAAGCGAATGTCATTCAAATGAATATGTGTGTTATCCACAAGATTAAACTGGTAATCACATTTCAAAAAGAGTGCTATAGCAGCCTTTAAATAAATGCAAATCCAGTGCTTCTCATAATGACAAGTAACATTATAACGCAGAGATGCCACTTAACATCTCAGAAAAATGTTCAGTTTGTGACTCAATTTGTGGCATATATTAACACAATCATATTTTCACACAATAAATGTAACTAGTATATAAATAAATGAAATGCTTTATAAAAATATTGTTAATTAAAGGAGAATTGGTTCACTGGCCAAATTCTTTACAAGACTTGCTCTTTATTGCTATCTTACAGGGCAACGCTTGCATTGCCAAACTTGGTTGTTTTGGTCAGACCAGGGTTTTAGTAAATCAGCTTAAGATGGGGTTGCGTTAAATGATATTACTGTTTTTTTTCTATGCCTCAGCTCTAGTATGCAGATTTTGTGTGAGTCGGTTGAAGAGAGAACAGAGTGGTGTGACTTATTTTATAATATATATATTTTTTTATATTAAAATACTTTTTGTGTTTGTGCACAATAATGATTTTCCAAGTTCATTATACCTAGCTTATATCTATATCTTTATCTAGTCTTAAAATTAATATTTACATTGTAATCATAAAGTAAACAGTTGCCTGGCAACAAAACTGTGGTGATTCATTTCAGGCAAAGCACCTTGTGTATTCCAGATCTAAATTAATTAAATGGAGTAAATGAAAACAAACTTCTGACAAGAATCAGGAAACTATTTATTAAAAACATAAAAGATTTATCCATAAGGTCACATTACCCCGAACGACTTGGATGAAAAACAGAAATCTCACAACAAGGCAAGAAAACACTGCTTTCTTGTCTCTGGTGCGAGTGACAACCTGTGATCTCAAAGCTCTAATGAAAGTAAATAGCTGCAGTAACAGCTCTATGCTTGGATGCACATGAAGTGCTGCCGTGATTAAATCACATGGGTCTGTCTCTCTTAACTATAAAGCTTCCATATGTGCACTGTGGACCCAAAGCTGTGAATTTCTCCTCTCCACAATTCGCACTGCATAATAACGGGTATCCTGCTTACTACCATGCCTGACATTTCAGTCCCGAAGCATATTACATTCTCTCTTCCACAATAACTAGATAGAAGTCTCACAGCAGGTAAGCAGAGGAGAGAGGTGAGAAAAAAAAGTCAATCTCATTAACATTAGAACGTAAGGTGGCCTTTTCATCCTGAACAGTGTCCTCTGACTCTCTAAACGCCAGCTGGTGGTAGATTAGGGCTTCTATTGGTGTCCTGCAGTCACACAAAGTCAATGTCAATTTAATGCTTTCCACAGAGCTCATGTGTTGTGCCACTTAAGAGCCATAAATGGCATTCACAATGACTTGGAAATATTTGGCTGGTAAACAATAAGTAGATTTTGCCATGGTTTTAATTGTTTGATTTTTCTGCACTTTTTAAAAACACTTTTTAAGTGTTAAAATTACTGTGTTAGTGGTTTATTAGACCAGAACCAAAAAATAAAATAAATAAAATAAGGGTAAGTAGTTTTCTAAAAACCCAGTTTGTAGTTGCACACTATTAAATTCTTAGGACTCTTTGTTCTAAATTTGCATATTAGGATTACACTGACAAACAGCAACTCTGAAAAACAGTGCCAGGTAAAAATTATATACACAGAAGTATTGGACAAAAATTCACACCTACATGAACTTTTAGGACATCCCATTCCAAACAGTTTTTGCTTTTACAGCAATAACAGCTTCCACTTTTTTCTATAAAAGTTTTAGTCATTAATTCATTCCCAACATCAGACACCAATGTTGGGTAAGAGGACCAGGTTCACATGCTTTGTTGTAATTCCTCCTAATGATGTTTGTCAGGGTTGTGCTATTTTGCTGACCAGTCGGGTTCTGTGTCCAGCATATGAGCATGAAACACTGAAGTGATGAAGTGTTTCTAAAGTTCATTAAAGTAACAATGAAGCCCCACTGGGCACAGAGAAGTTCACAGCTATACATACCTTCAGAAGATTCTTTGGTCATGTGTATTTTATTAATAGTCTTTGTAAAAGATACATTTAACAAATTCTCCACAAGAAACAACCTTCTGCACATTTTATTGCACAGTTCCAATTAATTTGGTAAATTTATCATTCTGTATGGAGAGGGCTGACTGCATTATATTGTCGAAGCCCTTCATGACAGCCAGATGGGCATAAGAGTGAAATTCGTATGGATAAAGGACAGGAACAGGAATGGAATTACTTATAGAACCTACCAATTCAGTGGGGAAAGCAGATAAGACCCCATCTCACACACATACACCACTGATTTTTTTTCTACCTATGCATACCAGTCAAGATATGACCTCCTTAATTTCAGTGGTCACACTTGGAGTGCCTTCGCAGTTCAACAAGTTAAAGAGGGAGATTGAGGTCTTGAAGATTGAGAAAATCCCTCCTGAGAGATCTTCTGACCTCAATTAGCAAGTCTGAATCCTCTGTGATTCAGTGCGTGACTGACCAGTCACATAAAATCTTTATCAGCCACAAAGCTACTACGGGCCACCGAGACATACCAGACCAGTATCGTAGTGATTTAAAAATATAAAAACATGTATTAACAGAAGTAATAATCATAAAATCCAATAGAATTACATGGTAAAAAATATTTCTAAGCCTTTAACACATGGCATTTTACTTCCACACATTACTTACAAATTGATTAAATAATTTACAATTCAGGGTAGTGGTAATGGTTTGGAAAGAGGGAGACAAGGGTGGAGGAAATAGGTAAGCATTGGTTAAAGAGGGGCACTAAAAAAAAAGAAAAGAGTCAAGCAAGGAGGTAAGCATTGGTTAGGGAAAAGAACAATTGGTGAGGAAGTGAGCAACCAAGGGTCAAGAAATAGAGAGAGGAAGAAAATGGTGAAGGACGACAAGCAAAAAGAAAAAAAAAGAAAAGATCTTAAGTTAGGAAGTATGGTTCACAGTAAGAGTCAGTGAAGAAAGAAAGGAATGATCTGGGATCAATAAAGAATTCTGATTCTGATCAGATATTAAAGTAATGGAGAGAGGAAGGCAAAAAGAAAAGTACTGTAATTAAATAAGTAAGAATGGAAGGAAAAGAAGGGAAAATACAAAACAGATGCAGTTTTTACTAGTGAGGTCTTAAGAGCACAGTTAGAAATGTACAACAAGATAGTGTAGTATGAGATGTAACTTTATTATAGCAATCAGCATTAGATAAGAGAAAGCAATGTGATGTCTAATAAAAATAAAGAAAGAATTCATTCACATTTAATCATTTAAAATCTCAGAAATCCATAATGGAGTTTTTAGAAAATGGTTCAAACTAATTAAACAAGTAACACAAGTAACACTTTTCACTGTACCTTATCTGAAGTACTAAATTGATTAATAAGAGAATAAGGGAATTTCATAAAATATCTGTGTAGGCATTAATATTATAAACAATCTTATACTGTAAACCAATTCACAGCATTTAAGGTTTACCTGGGGATTACAAAAGGTGCTACTGAAGTAAAGAATGAAATAATGCAACTCAGAGGAAACATCCACAGAATGGGAGTGCTGGTCCTTTAATTGTCAACTGTACTTTCAACAAACAGACTATAGATTTATAAATGTTTTTTGTAATTGCAAATTTTTCATAATATGTTTTCTCAAACTGTAACTGTTTTGTTCATTCTGCTGCAGTAACAGTGATGACAATAAAATGACTAGGAAGCTAAAGTCTTCACATGCTTTTCAAAGCAAATTAGACCACTGACTTAAATATTACAGAATAACAGTGTTTGTTTATATGCAAAAAAATATATATAAGCTCTTTAAAGCTTGTTAGATAAAATATTGTGGTAAGTGCAACATGTTCACTGTTTGGGCTTTTTGACTAGAACCCTAGTGTTCATATTAAGTGCGTATATTTTAAAAGAATTCTGGCTATCCCTGTAGTAAATTGATGTTGTTTTGGAATTTGCAGTACCAGTCACGCTCTCACCTAGAACAAAGAAGAGTTCACTGAAAGCAATATGGTGTGATAAGTACTTCATTGTTAACAGCAGTTCGTGTTTACTCTGAGTTGAAGCACAATAGCACAATCAAACCACAATGAAAGCATTTCTCTTGATACCGCAATGAGAAAATCACATTCTGTTCAGGCACAACAACAGACAAAGGAACTTTTAGTTGTGCTTGTCTCTTTATCACTCTTATTTAATTGGAATTTGTTGAAAGTTCAGAGGAATCTTATGGGGCTCTTGTCTTGTTTGCACTTTCCCACCATTTCTACCTGCTTCTTATAAAACTGATTAAATTGCAGAGCAATGTTTAATAAGCTAAACAATAAAGTCAATATAAATATTTTAAAGCCAATATGAAAAACAGATGGTCATGTTAATGAAAAATACATTTTAACTGAAATAAAACGGAACATAGTGTGATTTGTTGGTTTTCTGCTGTTGTAGCCTTCGTATCTCAAGGTGTGACATATGCAAAATATGCTTTACTGATAAGTGTAATAGTGTAATCTTTTGACCTTTATGATTAAATATTTACCTGTGATTGATTTCTTTACCTCATTTTCAACAGCTTGTTAGGTTTTTTCAAATATCAGTTCCAATTCTTTTTTGCTTCTGGCATCAACAAACATGCCACGGTCCAAATACCTTTGCCTAATGAAAAGGCCTATATAGTGTGATTAAACTTAATTATATTTAAGCAAAAAAAAGCTAAAGAATTAGGTAATTACTGTAAATGTTAATTAGAAATGCATTTATGGACTGGGGAACTATCAATTGCTTTATGTAACCACATAAATCTCCCTAAAACCATGCAATTTATTTTATCTGTCTGAAAAATGTATGCCTTCTAGATATTCAACATCTGTAATTATCTTGGTCATTATTAAGTGTCATACCTTCACATTTAATTTGATATTCATATTGTTCGTTCGCCTTGTTAACAACTTGTGCTTGAGTCCTGAGTGAAAGCTATTAATCTGCTGTTGATTAAGAAATGTGACGGTTATCTGAGCTCACTACTGGCATTCAGAAATCTAATGAGTTCCTCAATTCATTATCGGAAATCGTATTAATAACATAAGATTATTGATTTGCTCAAGTACTTAAACATGAGAATGCTCATAATATAAAGTCACAAACCTGTGATTCACTAATAACAGAGGTCATGTGGATTTAATACAAAACACTTAACAGCACTATATTCCTGACTTAAATAGGGATGTTTACATTTTTTGGAACATTTTGGGATATATTTTTCTAATCAGACACCCTTCACCTGATGGTTTTGTGTCTGTATTTATAACAAGTTCAAGTTCATTCATACTTTCATTGAATATATATATTGAATATATATATATATATACACACACACACATATATATATATACACACACACACACACATATATATATATACACACACACACACACACACACACACACACACACACACATAGTGGCACAAAGCAGCTTTACAATATTTCAAGCCTGAACCCTCAAAGAGCAAGTCAAAGTGACAGTGGGTGACTTTCTCTTTTAAAGAAAGAAACCTTGGGAGGACAAAGGCTCAATGGGGACTCATCCTTTTTGAGCGGCCAGGCAGCATCCACAGTGCAGGACACCCATGTATACATTGCGCATTAAAAACTATATCAGTTCAGTGAAGCCACCCTGGCAAATGCCTAATATTTTGTCAGTGATGGATTGGTGTTCTTAGATTATCTGCCCAATGCCTGAAATGTTTAACCCAGGATGGGCATTGGGAACACCCCCTGCGGCCCCAGTGTAGGATTAAGCGGTCAAGATAATAAGATGAGATGAGATATTAAGCTTGACACATAACTAGACTGGACAAAGTGTCATAACCTTTCTAGGCTTTTATGTTTACATTTTATTTTAATTGATAATTTACTTATCGGGGAAATGCTAAATAAAATATAAATCCCAGCATCCAATGCAAAATAGATGCAAGCTGTCAAATTCAGTTCAATTGAATCTATATAAAATTCTCTTTTCACAGTTACAATAGACCAAGTTTGTTTAGAAATGCACTCTTTCATGGTTTCTGACCTCTAATTAAAGTCCCGCACAAAGAGGTCAAGCATAAGCTAAGAAAAGTCAAGCCTCTATTTCCATCATGCGTTCTGGTACATATACATAATCAAGAGTAGTGCAGTACCTCCACCCACTTATCCTTCTCATCCATTATCTGGTAGCTCTTTCTGTCTTCATAAAGGTTTATGATGTACTCTCCCACGCCAGAAGCATTAACATTTATGATACACCCCCGTGAAGAGCCTTTCCTTTGGACTCTTACAACCTGGGGTAAAAAAAAACAAAAAAACCTATATTTCAAATGGAGCTAGGATTTCTTACATCACTAAGATTTGTTGAAATGTGGACAAAAGCAGGGAAACAGTGTAGACACTGCTGTATAACTGTGAAACATGTGTTATATTATGCACTATATATCACATATTGTGAAAATACAATGTTCACTTAGTCAAAATCTCGCCTTTTAGTGTATTTCGCGCTCTTTTTAATTTCAGAGTAACATGCTTCAGTGAGTTCCTACATTTCATTTGTTCTCTTTGTAAGCGCCTGACAGCTGCCATCCTGCCTTACATCATGGAGAAGAGGAAATCCCCATGCAACCACTTCACTCGCACTCGCTCCAAGAATGATAAACCACTGAGAGGATATGACATGCCATCTCCCAATAAAGCAGATCATGGTGAATAGAACAGGTACCAGACCAAAAATATGTAAAATACCTTAAAATATTAGAACAATTATGCAATGTTTTGTTTTTCAGTTTTTTTTTACCAGAACATGCAGCTCTGCAATAAAGTAAGCCTTAAAATAAGATTTAATCTGAAGTTCCATATTAATCACTTTGATATAAATCAATATCTCTCTTTAGGATTCCCGAACAAGTAGAGTAATAAAATAAATGATTTCATTACAACTGAAAAGCATTTTCTGAAGGGCCCCAGGCTAAACTTGTGGAAATTAGTTAGACGAAAGGATAAAAATTATCCAATTGAGGTCTGTGAAGCATAATTATAAGAAGTGAATAACAAACTATATAACATCTGGCTAGACTGGAACAACTTTCCAAACTTCATTTTTCCCCAAATGTCTGATATAAGAAAAGAAATGGTCATTTGAGATAAGAGGTCAACACACTGTAAAAAAACAAAAAAAATAAAATAATAATAATAATGATAATCACAAAATTAAAGTGCATTATTGGTAAAAAAAAAAAAATGCATCAATACAGCTTGCTGTATAAATAACCTAAAGTAGTTTTAAGTTTAAGTAGTATTTTTTTTTACTTTATGCACTTGTTATATGCCAAAAAGTGTAAATAATCCTGAATAGTTTTTATTTTTAAGCTTGCATAATGTTCAATTGGTTGTGCATGCATATAGTTTAATGTAATCATATTCTCTCTCATTGTTACAATAGTATAAATCTATATAATCAACAATAAGCAGTTAATTTTAATTTTACATACATGAACAGTGCTGTCATACCACACTCTGTTTTGTTCAACGTGACATTCACAGCTCAACAAAGAGCAGACATTAGTGTTCCATTACCAACTGCGGTGTTAAATTCCTTATAACTGCCCAGTGTGGGTGTATGCTGAGTGCTGAGTCATTTCCAGTATTAAAAACCAATCCATAATAGATAGAGTCTGAAGGAGCTTGGGAGTTTAACAAATTAAAATAGACTTATATAATCAAGTATACAAAAAAAACTTGTTTTTATAATATTTATTAGAATATTCTGATTTATCTTTAAGGAAAAAAGATGAATCTCTGATTTGCAACAAAATAGCATCTTTATAATGGTCAAGAATATGTTCTAATACTTATTTTACAGCTGTTTCCTTTAACGTTATGACAAAAGGTTATCATTTCTGCATCTTAATCATGTATATTTTATGTTTTTTATGACATGAATAATGTGGCAAAAGACATAAAAATAATTCCATCTTTAAAGAATTTCACTAAATGATTCCATACTTAGGCAGCAAAATAACTCCCATCTCGTCCACTGGCCCCATTGACTGATGGCACCTGCTCTGAGTTGCGGTATATTGGTCCACATTCACATCACATACACAAAATATCTTACATATGCCAGATCTGAACCCAGGTTTTTTTAATATGTGAACTATTGTATTTTTGTTATATGTGAGCCATTTATTGCAGTTTAACAGGTATGTTTTGGGGCATGTGAGCTATATAAAAAAGCACATGCAGTTGGGCCAGCAGTGTCAGTTCTCAACCAGACATGACCCATATCTGTATGCTATCTGAGTAGTTCACAGTATTTTAATGCCATGAATGTCCAATTAACTGCTGCTCGACCGAGATCCATTTTAGAATAATAAATTCTACATTGTACTTGCTATTAATTAAAATGATACCATAGCTGCATTTTAATATGGCTTCTTGTTATTATGGATACAGCCATGT
The DNA here is from genome assembly GCA_019802435.1 of Corydoras maculifer. Taxonomy (NCBI): domain Eukaryota; kingdom Metazoa; phylum Chordata; class Actinopteri; order Siluriformes; family Callichthyidae; genus Corydoras; species Corydoras maculifer. The sequence continues at coordinate 409,098 of JAFMOD010001012.1, read as the reverse complement.
TGTTTATAATAGTCTAAAATAATGATTTTGTTTCAGTTTGTGTTTTTACTAGCAGTGCCATTAGATTAAAGGCATCACTGCCAGATCCTCAGTTCTATAGATACATACATGATCAGTTTGTTGATATATATTGTAGTAACTCTTTTTCCCTAAATGTCTAATATAAGAAAAGAAAAGAGTAAGTGCAATAACTAAATTCCTAACCATAATGAGGGGATCACACATTCATTCTATTTGTGTCTTATTTTTTGTATTATTCAGTATGCTGTATCAAAAGTACTCCACTGCACTGACACTAAATTGTGTTTACAAAATAAATTCAGCAGCTCTTTTTCACATAATGTATACACTGTGATCTACCAGCATTATAAATCATTTCCGACATGAACATTACAAACGTACAGCGTATAATCTGTTGTGTAAGTGCACATCATCTGTGCAACACTGTGTGGAAAAGAGACCACTATACACTAACTGTATATCATGAGTACTAGAGAATGAAGTGCTTCTGATTTTTTTTACTTTAAACTAACAAAGCCTCAAGAAAGTCATAGCTCAGTATCAGTTCTCATCACTATACAGCCTGCTCGTTTCTCTGAACTAGAAGAATACACACTTGATCCTGGGCCACTAAGGCTAAAGCAGTCTGTTTCAACTGTGACCTCATTCTAATAGCATGCTCTTTGGCTTTTCTGCCGCACTCTGGCTCACCGCAGTTCTGCGGTTTCTCTCACAGACTTCTCCTGATCACACATTTTAGTGCTGACAAAAGTTCATGCGAAGAAACGAGGACCCTGAAACTGAAAGAGAACTCCAGCAGCCAAAATGAGAGATAAGGGACTTTACAAAAGGATAACTGACTTGTTAAAAAGACCACTGCAGCACACAGTATGGCAATATTTTACTTCATATCTATTGCAGAAATAATAGTACTAATTCACCTGATGTCCACACAAGCTTTAGGTCAAGGCGGATTAAAGAAGTTTTAAGATGACAACTGCTATATTGAAATATGAATTATTAAGTTTGATGATATAACTTTAATGAAAAACAAAACACCAAAGGGTTTACCTTTAGGGTGAGAATGAATTTAATTCTCTTTGCATAATTAAAAGATTTCCTATGGAGTACCACTCAGCTCAGCATGTGATAGGCAAGTGAAGAACAAGGAAATGTAATTGAAATGTGGTACGGCTGAAGGACTGAATCAATAGCTTCCATCTTGAGCCCTATCGAGTAGAAACTCAGGGGTTTTGGAAATTTTCTTGCTGTTCAATCTCAGTTTATAGATTCAGCAGCCACATTAAGTCAAAAACATGGACAAATACTTTACTGTATATTGATCCGAAACAAAACAGAATCCTCTTCCAGCCATGTGATTAAATGATTTCTTGGAACTGAATTTTTATACTTTAGCTTGAACATATTCCCTAAAATTCTGCAGTCTTGCTGACCCCATTCGTGTATTCTGATATGTTTTGCAGTTACAGTACACTTCCACTGGAAACAGATCCACGCAAACTGATCATAAAAGGGTTCTTTATCTTATATGTCTCTGCACTTTTATTTAGTAAACTGGTGCAACTGTTTTATGTATGGATTTGAAAAACAGGATAGCCAGTAGGAAAATAAACACTGAAATGTAGCAGTTCAGTTATTCAAATGTATTTTCCCTGTTCTCGATGCTTCCCTTCCTCTCCTTCGTGTTCTCGCTTGCACCCATATGTCATATGTTTTTTTTTTCCTGCCTGAGCTCTTACACACTAAGAGAATAGATGTGACAGAGGTGCAAAGAGGGGAGTTTTTTACTGCGACAGTATGCGTATGACATAGCCTGCATAGTCCGACACATTGCTGAACCCTGAGGCAATCTGCATCATTGTGACCTTCAACTGTTCGTTCCACTCCAGCAGACAGAGCCGGTTTCCAAGAGAGAGACAGGAACCTTTTACAATCACTACAAAGTCGACTGAAGGTCAAGAGAGAAATTCACCCATGCCAATTCTAATCTAAAAAAGGGCTCTGATCATGCCAATGCAAATCTGAAAGTCATTAAACATTTACAGAGCTTCTACAATGATGTGTTACATTAATTATATTTAACAGCATTATTAAACAGCATTTAAAGATCATCAGTAACTGCAATCTTAATGGAATAGCTGCCTTTTGGTTGGTGCTATTTCCTATTGACTGAATGATGAGAGCGAAATACAAACAGGCCATTTACATAAAAATAAAAGCACTTTCTTAACCAGGACAGCCCCATAATTCTTTATTGTAAAAAGCACTGTATAAATAAACTCGAACATGTTTATTAGTCAGCGATGGATTGGCGCCCTGTCCTGGGTGTATCTGCCCAGCGCCCGAAACATTCTCTCCTGGATGGGCAAGGGGAACCCCACCGCGACCCTAAGATAGGATAAAGCGGAAGATAATGAATAAATAAATGAATGAATGAATGTTTATTAGCAAAACTTCAAATTTGAAGCCGGTAAACCAGAACTGCCATATTTTAAAAATGAAGCATGCCATATTTAAGAATAGCACGACCTCCTGCATGGTTAATTTCTACTCCTCTTGCTTCAATGTTCCTTATTTTTAGCAAATTCAGCCTGAAAATCGTGTGATTTGATCAATGGTTTACACCAGAACATTTAATCTTTTTAAAAAATTATTTCATTTACTGGTTTGCTTCACAGTGAGAATATCATGTTTGATTGATGAGGCTCAGCTCTGCCTCGCTGCTCCACAATGGTTTTAATAGAAACATTGACATGATAAATAAAATAAATGATACTTAAATTATAAAAGTTTATCATATTTGTCTTAAGACAGGAGGATGTAAAAACTTAAAATGTAAAAAACTAAGTACTGAGTACTTAGTTAATTAATTTTAAATTTCAGAATGCAGTCTTTGCCTCACGAATACCAGAGTCTTCTGTAAAATTGCATTGTTAGAAATCTGTACTATAAAAAAAATCTGTTGTTAGAAATCTGTACTGTAAAAAAAATTAAGAACATGATCTTTATTAACAATGATGTTAAAAATGGCTGTATGTGTTTCATTTTAACAGGTTTGGCTGATTCACATCTTCGATGCTTTGTTTTTAATCCTGCCAAGATTACGAGTGATTTTTACATTATCACGGCACAAAATATCAATAAAACCCAAAGCCCTGTGCCAGGTCCATCAGGCTGCCAGACAACTACTGAGTCTGGAGTATTAAACGAGGAAATGCTTTTGCAAACCATGCTGTAATGGGTTTTAGATCAATAGATCTCCAGGAGCCAGTAGCAGCCATGAGTAGCAATGGCTCGTGTGTGGTCTATTCCACAACAATGCCGCTGGAGATAAATCCCCTTCTCTGTTTCAGTTAAAAGGCAGTCAGTGGTGATGCTATGCAGCTGACCCATGAAATCTCAACTTTAGAAGCCTTAAGCATTTTCTAAGTTGTTTGTGGTAAAAATTCTATTTACATTGATACATTAGTCTCTTGAAGCAGTAAAGAGGGTGAGTGAAAGGCAGCAACTAAGTTGTTGAAAATAGTGTGTGTGTGGACATTTGGCAGGTCTGTGGGTCCTGTCAGCCCTCAGCATGCTGTCCAACAAGCTTGCAAAGGCAAGGAGAGATGGCACAAAGTAGGGGGTCGTTTCACACCATGACACCCGTATTTTTTGCCTGCAGGGAGCAGCCACCATGACTCAGAGCCTGTCATAAGCCATCTAAGAAACCTAAACAAACCATACAGTGCATGGTGTAACCAGTGACACAAACAGAAAACATGCTAAATTATATGCAATTGGCTTAAAAAAACAAAAAAATGTATTCCTTAATTAAATCATTCTTAACTGAAATAAAATGACAGAGGGACACGCTGGAACCCATAAGGCCCTTCAGTGTGCAATTAAGAGGCTATCGAATGTGGAAAAGACAGTGGCAGTAAGTTAGAAGGAATGCCTTGACATGCAGCCATGACTTTTTCATTGCTAGGAGACAGAAACCTCGTCTATCTGTCCATCATTAAGACTAGTGAAAGGCACTAGACTGTACTTCTGTGAAAAGACTATGGCCCAGGAGTAATAAGTGTTAGAGGGAAAGCAGACCAACCCAATATAAAGTTTTTACTGATGATAATGAACACCTGATTCAAACAGAAGACTTCAAGTATTTTGTCGAACCCAAGGCATTAGATTCATGTTCAGACAGACAGACAGACAGACAGACACATACATACATACATATACTGTATATATATAGTAGATTTACAGTAACACTTTTTTCACAGCTATGCATATTTTAATGTGAAAAAATGACCCCTCCCCCAAACAAAAATTTTATATCTACACAAACACACTTCTAAATATAAGCTACAATACATGACAGAACTGTGAAATACTGTCAAAATCGTTAACCCAAATTGGATTTGACAGTTTTGCTTCATCCACCATACAACCCAGATCTGGATCCCTTTGGACTTCCATCTCTTTGGGCATCTTAAAAGTGTAATTCATGCAGTGAGAGCATGGTTACATAAACAGGTCAAGAGTTGGAACCAGCAGGGAATACATGCACTTGTTTTTTAGGATTCTATAAGACAAATAAGTAAAAAAAAAAGTGTGTAATAAAAATGTGCATTTATATTGATGCTAAATTTAAAAAAAGAAATGTGAGGCATTATATTAACAACCATATAGCTGTCTTATTAGGATTTTACACATTAGCTTTATTTTAACTTTGTGTAGTTCTGCAGGTAAGATTGTGTAATAACCAAGTAATTTTAGATGTGCATTAATAAAGTTCATGATAAAATATTATTTTTGATCATGGTACATACATTTTTAAGTTCATATATAAACATGTTTTAGCAGGGAAGCCTGTTCAGCACTATATCTTATTACAGGGTTTTATACTTTGCTGTTTGCTGTTAATTGAGTGCAACAAATCACAGACATCTGTAACAGGCACATCAGTTTTACTTAGTGCTTTTCATGCCATAGGAAACACTTTCATATCCGTCTAATTATAAAGCTGTTAGAACAGAATGATGTGAGGGCACATTTTTATGTAGTCAACACACACACACACACACACACACACACAAAGTGTCTTAAAGTTTGCTTATAGAAATATGCAATAAGTAAATAATAATATAAAATACAAATGGTTTGGTTTTACCAAATGTACATGGTGAGATTTGGAAAGGTATTTTTTTCACCATTATGGTTTAAACTAAGATGAATGGGCAGCCGAAAATGACATCTAAATAATACTCCCTTAAAGTATTCTGTTGTCAGTGCAAATTAGTTCTAAATTCCTAATACGCTGTTTCTAATCCCTATGCTTCATTTGATCATCCTCTCACCACTCACTACACAAGACTAATACAAGTAGACAAATTATTCCCCGGTTATAAATGCTTGTTGAATCAGTTTTCATGTTTCACAGTCTGTTCTATCATTTTCATTTCATTTACAAATGAAAAAGACCTGGGACACAGGGGTATTTTAGGAAATGAATAAGAATGTGATAAGTTATTTAAAAAATAAATGCTATGTTTTTACCGTTCAACATAGTGCAGTTCCAGCTATTACTTGGATTTGCTCAAATTACAACATATTTTCTTTTGCAGCACAACTGGTAATGAGCTGAAGCATGCACCCACACATCCTCACTGCACCACTAAATGCTTATCCGTATCAATTATCGTTCTGCATAAATCCATGGTGCTAAACTAGCAGTAAATGCCCGGCACATATAATTACGAAACATATCTGAATGATGCTTTGTTGAGTCAAACTATTACTGAGATTTATTTTTGCAGCAGAAATCCAATTCAGGCAGAACAATCACTGCTTAGTAAGAAGAAAACACTGAACACTACCTATGTTGAGCTGAATTCTTATACACTGTCCATATATTTCACCTTTTAATGGATTAAAAGATGCAACAAGGCTTCATGCTGTTATGTTTCCCTGTGACAGGGAGGACTGAAATATTAAACCTGTTTTCTTTAAACTCAGTGTCCCTTTTCTAACCAGAGTAATTGATATTCATGAAAAAAAATGCGAAGAGTCATCTGAAATGTAATTTGCTTACCAGACAGATTGAAGATAGAGCCAAAAGATCAAGACTAATTGTCTACTGACTGTGTAACAATAGCTCCCAGTTTGCTTTGCCTTACAGGGCAAACAATGCTCTAATTATTAAACACATTTTACAGAAGAAAGATAAAAAGCTGTTTGCAGAGGTCTTTTCAACAGTTATTGTAAAACTCTTTCACAGTACCCAAATAAGATCTAGAGCAGCGCTCATTCAATTTCTGACCAAGGTAGAGATCCACTCGAAATTTATGGTGGCACTAACGAGCAGACAACCTGCCACTTTGTTGTTTTATCTTTTCCATGCTGCCACATGGGATTCTAGTGAACTGAGAAATCAATTTGGGTCAAAAGAAACAAAGTGGCCATGCAGCAATATTGTGAAATGGTGGTCATTTGACTTCCCTCTAGCAACCAAGGACACAGTACTACATGTTCATCAAGTACTGAGGGCCTCTGGCAATTCCCGTGTCTGCACTCAGTGTGCTTGAGGATGCTTATGTCACCTCACAGTAAGAGCCATGCCATAGTTGCCGACAGCATGCTCTTAGCGGTGACTATTTACTGCAATTAGAAACAAAGCTGCTGTACAAAGTGCCAGTGTTTATTCCTTGTTTTATTTCTGTCATGAGACTGGAAGTAAGGTAATAAACCTGAAGGTCCCAGAAGTACCTCATGTTTCTACATTGTTCTTTAAAGAGAAATTCTAATTTGCAGATCTGGGTGTGTTGTTCTCCTTTATGAACTCTGTGTCTATTCGTGTGCAATACCATGTACACCAGAAAAGTATGCATACATGTGGCTCATAAGTGGTGGACTTGATGGTGACTATAGTGTTATATAATGTAATATAACGTAATATTATAAATTGTAATATTACATGAGCAACACAGTAGCACAATAAGACATGCTGTCAAAACAAGAGGGTCCTGGGTCTGATATCCAGGAAAGGCTCAAAGGGTTCCTATGTGTGGCTTTGGAATGTTCTTCCTTTAACTCAGAAATCTCAGCTTTCCGGATACACACACACACTATATATATATATATATATATATATGTGTGTGTATATATATATATATATATATATATATATATATATATATATATATATATATATATATATATATATATATATATACACACACACATACTTACGCTCTTGCTTTTCACCCTCATTTCATGTCAAGATTTAAGAGATAAGGGTTATGATATTTTTTGTAGGAAATCACTACCCTCCATAACATGATGCTAAGATAAAAACGTGATTTGATGTCAGAGGCCATTTTTAGAAGCTTAAGATGAGATTAAAGTGAGCCAGAATTTAAACAGCTTTGTTATCCTGATGTTAACTGCATTGCTTAAACACAAAGACATCAATAGCACCACAGAGAGAGACACACACTTGTACTTTGAAATTATTTACTGAATCAAAAAGTTAGCAGTGTTCTTTCTGCTGGCATTGTTTAATTTATCTCCCCCCAAGCCAGGAAGCAAGGATGCTCGACTGTATTTATTAAAAACACAAAAGAGATTCTTTTTTTTTTACACAATGTTTCATTTTGTTACAAGAGAACAATACATGAGAAGGAGGTCTCGGTGTATCCTCACAACTGAAGGTGATCAATTTATTAATAAATAAATTTTTGAGTGACCAAGTCTACAAAAAAATGTATATCAGTACATATTTCTAGGTCTTCCTCATTATGAGAATTAAGAATACATTTCTTAAAGAGTTACAAACCGATGGAGTATGAGAAATGTAATTTAATAGGAAACAAGCACCAATTTTCTGTTATTTTTGTAATGTTGGTATGCTGTTTTTTTATCACATGGTAAAGTCACCCAAACACTGTATCCTATTCAAAGTAGCATATGAATGTGGATTTCGTTTTTAGCTACGAACATGTCATCCTAGGTTAAATAAAACCCTCTATTTGGTAAAAACATCAACTGAACCGTGAGTCACATGAGCATAATAACCTCTCACTCAATGAACATTTTACCATAATGAAACTCGCCATCCGATTGAACGTTACAGAGGACACAAAAGCAATTTCACTTTCATGTAGCCTTTTATGTAGCACTTTGTCTGTGGCTTTCATCTTCTACTAGAGCATCACACTAAAAAGCTTCGTATTGCCATACAAGGTGAAGTCATAGCCACAGTCTTAATATGATGCCCCGGACACCGAGTGCAGTCCAGGAAAATGAACAGCTATTGCTTTAGAGAAGCAGGTAAGCACAAGAAACATTTTCATTATTTAGAGACACACTGGAATTCTAAAGCCAGAAGGGAAAAGGAAAGAATTTAGCTGGGTGGCTCAGTGCAAGCCGTCACCTCTTAGGCACCAGGGGACTGAAGTGCAGTGGGAAGGAATTATTCTCTCTTACCTGCTTCCGCATTACTGATAGAGTCACTCTAAGTTCATATTACAGATAAGCCATCGTGTGGTCCAGGGACAAAGGTAGAAGAAATAAAGCTGGCACTACAATTCAGAATGAGCTTGAGAAAATCATTAAATGTGGATCAACTGTAGTGCTGAGCTAACTGAAGACAACACGGTAGTACAGATATATCATTAACATTTACAGTGGTGGATTGTTTATTGTTAGTTCTGCTGTGACATGGAGCAAAAAGTTAAGTGTTCAAACTTGACTGATACTGAAGAGTTTAAATGACACGGTCCTTAATGAGCTATCCCATAGTCATTAAAAACACTAGTGAAAATGTCTTTCTCCACATATAAAAACATTGACGTGCCAGTTTCATGAATATGTTAACGGTTACTGAACAAAATAGGATTTAAGTTTTTACAACTTGGGCAAATGTTACTTTTAGTAAGAACACACTCCTGAGTGAACACTAGTTTTAGACAATCTAGACTTAACAGAGCTTTTGTGCGGCTAACCTGTCAACTTTGACACTCGTTTAAAAGCCTTTTCACTTAAGTCCAAAGAAATTCCAGTCATCCATCAAAGACCATGTCTTCCTGAAGAGCCAGGATCACCTTGAGCCAGATTTAGGGCTTTGACCCTTATTCATCAAAATCACAAAGAAATGAGAACAGAGTTGAGCGACTGAAATGCAGCTTCAGATCTAATTGAAGAAACTGACAGGAAACTAGAATAAAAACTAAATTCATTTTTTTTATCTTATATGCATATGGCACTCTCTCTCTCTCTCCCTCTCTCTCTCTCTCTCTCTCATATGGCACATGACAATTCTTTTGTAAAGACATGTATTTAAACACAGCATATCATAAATGTTTATTCTAACAATGTCTCTTACTCCAAAGAAGCTGCAATCATGTAAACAAAGTAATCAGTAAAAGACTACATTAAGACTGCAGACAGCACACTGTACATCAATCTCTGTGCATGACGTGTGTGCGATGCTTAAGCAAGCTAATCCTGACAAAACAGATGAGACCAGTTTTGCACAGACCCATTAGCTAGTGTGCTTATATATGTTTGTATTCTATGCCCCATGTTGCATCATTCCGTCTGCTTTAAACAAACCAATCATTTCTCCTGTGTGCATGGCATAACCAGGCAGGATGTTAAAAGGACTAGGGTGTCATTGCACTCCTATCATCAGTAAGTGCACCTAGAGGCTTATTAAGGATCTACTCTACGATTCCTGCTGTATTAGATCAACTGCAATTTTCTTGCAATGGAATCTTTAGCTGACTGCACACAGTACACAACACAAACTTATTTAGAATACAGCCTTTGGGCAACAGTTATGGTGTTCAGGGTTCTTAGAACATGCAACGAGTAACCAGCAATAGAAAAAGAAAGACTTGAGGGAAGAAGGCACTACAAATGCACTGATGCATACACGATGAAAACCCATTCAGACGAAGGCAGGACATGCAGACTTCACACAACATGGACCTGTGTTTGCCTCACTGGGAATTGATTCCAAGTTCTGTCTTGCTGTGAGATGGAAACGCTAACTGGCCACCATGCTGCCCAAAGACATGAACCATTTACTGAATATCTAGAATGTAGACCATGTATTTAAATTAATTCATTCTAAGCGGAGCTGTTTCAACTTTAAAAGGTAGCGTTAATGAGCTGAACCAACGTTTATTCATTTTGTAAGAACCTTAACCAGGAAGAGAAACCAGACATGGTTATAAAATCTAAAAGAATTGTTATAGGTTATGGATTGAAATTATTATGGGGCATGCAGTGGTCCATTACATAGCATAAAGAAAAGCAAAATAAACACTTTTAATCAGAATCTGTTGTATATCAATTTTATTTAAAATGACTAATCTTACTGACTGATCATGGATCATGGAGCCCGTTCAGACTTAAATACATTAATCATCATAAAAAAAACATTGTTTTTACTAAAGCTACTTAAATAAAAAATATTAAACTAACTCAAATGCACACTGGTGTGAGTCATATTTTTAATAAATGCTTCAGGTTGGAGTAAAACTGTTTTATGTAACATTTTTGTTCAAAGCTCGCCATCTATCCTAAATGCAATAAGCCTTGGAGTGATGGTCTCATCTTTTGCATTGACGCTCTCCTTTGTAATTTATGTGGCCAATGCTGCTTGCACATGTTTACGATATGTCCTCTCCTTGCTGTCATCCTTAATTGCTTTTTTCATACATCTGCATTAGCACTATATCAGCTAGTGTAGTTTTTTCTGCCAACATGGTCATATCTTAAAGGCAAACTGTGAAGAACATTAACGCTGTTCTACTTAATTCCCTCAGCAGCAGAGTCAAAATATCTGATACGGAAATCCTGTAACACATTTTGACCTTGGATTGTGCAACATACAAACTATCAGTTTGCTAAAAGTGTCCCTTTTAACACATTTAAACAAATCAACAACGAAGAGTAGTGCACCTACTATGAAGCATTATTTGAAGAAATACATATACAATAGAAAAAAGCCTAAACGTCACCTTAACTAAACCATGACCAGTTCTCAGCAAAAAAATAAACCACATAAAGTGTAGTTTTAGTTTTAAACTGCTAATTTTGTGTCATTCTAACAAGATAGAGGTGTTAATTATGTATAAAGAAAAGAAAAAATTGTGGCATGTTATGAGGGATAAGGAAAGTAAGGGGAGTAGAGTGCTACAAAAGAAAGGAAGGAAATGAAAATAAGACGGATAAAAAAATGATGAAAGTAGGGAAAGAAAAGGGAACGTGGGCAAAGGAAGAAAGGGGGAAGGGGATGAAATAAAGAAGGATGAATATGAATATTAAGAAAAAAACATCACAAAAATACTGAGTGGGATTCAACCCCCAAGCAGCAACAACAATGTTACACTAAATTTGGGAGGAATATTTTTGCTTATATGACTTTAGAAAGCTTTTGCAAAGGCAACAATCCTGTGGCAGAAATGTACAAAAACTCAAGATTCTGAATTTGAGCTGTCACCAGCAGTGAAAGCCTGAAACTCAACTTAAAAAAATAATAATAATAACATTGGTTGGGTTTCTGGAACTAATAAGGTGCATCACACACTGTATTACACTGGAATGGGAAGTCATTGTCCATTTTCATTCACAGTAACACCAACTGGACTCATTCTGTCTCTTCTGGCCTTTTAACACTTGAGGAACAAGGAGGAAAAAAACAGAGAAAAGAAAACATCTTTTTAAGTCCCTCACAGGTATTCTTCACTTGGAATATTTCCAATAACACCTGCACCCTTACACCTACATACCCCATTCTCTTTTAGAAAACTGGAGAGTGTGAGTCTGTGTGTTTACCCCTTCCTTGTGTGAGCCAGTGAGAGGATGCATTGTGTCTGTGTACTTGAAACTGTATAATCCCACAGTAAAAAATATACTGCTACTTTGCTACTATAAAGAATATAAACTTTATACAATTGCAAATGCATTTTTAAAAAAATGCAACAGTGTAATCAATTTTTGACATGATGTGGTAGATTATGTGCAAGATACTCTGACTTGATCTTCAGTAGTGAGTGGGTGTTTAATGGATCTGTGGGACTCTTAAGTTTGTTGCTGTGTATGCAGTCCAGTGCGATTTTCGAAACAAGATTAGATGTCAGCTATAACAGTCAGGTGGGAGAATGTGGGTGTGAATGGTAAAATGCCTTGCTGTGTGGAGTTGCTATACCAGACCATGATGCAGTGTACTCCCTGCTGATCATCTAGCAGTTTCAGAAAAAGCCTTTTTTCCCCCATTTTAAGTTGTAAAAAATTTCCACCAACTGGAAACTGATCCTTTATTCATGATAATGACCAGGATGCTCCCAAGGTATAGAAAAGCAGCCACTGTCTCTTTTTAAACTGCTGTTGATACCATGTTATAATGTTGTCAAACTCGCATGGAGGAAAGAGTGTTTTTATACATAAACTCACAGATACCAAAAAGAAGGAGAAAAAAAAGGTCATGAATTCAAAAAGCTGAAAGAATATTTATTTTTCAGCACACTAATCACAGTGTATTTATTATAAACAAATGTGCCTGCATCTTTGGCATCCTCTAACATTCTAAAGATATGCTGATGGATAAATCGGTGATGCTAAATTGTCCTAATCATTAAGGGTGTATGGAGTAGTGCAGAATCCAAACATGGGAGGAAAGTTACAGCAGAAATGGTTTGGTTTTGGCATATTCGGAAGATTAACGTGGAGACTGCATCACTCGCTGTTTATCAGTAGAATTTTTAATTTAACCTCAGCCCAGTGGCCTGCCTGAAACCCATAACATAATGATGACCTGCATATCGGCACCTTATGCCTTTTATTACTGTACATTAATGAGTGCATGCAGCCTGTAGCTGCCAAACTGATTCAAAGGTTAAAACCTACTGTTTTAAAAGATTTTGGCATGCAAATCTGTTGTCGACTTCAGTCCTGGGCAGTAAAGTTAGCCAAAGTTCAAAGGTTACAACTAATTAAACACTTAGCTCGCATAATTATACTCTGCTTGTGCTGTCATAACGAAGAGGTCAAGGTGTTCGGGGCACTGGAGTGCTGGGATTCACACAGGGCAAGTCCAGACAACTACAGCTGGGTGGGAAAAAAGTGTGACTCTACTGGGATGTGTGAGGAGGAAATTAGTTTAACATCAAAGCGTATTTCTATTTAATTATTCATGCTGGACTGGGGGCGGTGCATGTGTGAGCCAGTGGGAAATGAGCTACAGTGCTTTAACTAACAAAACACTATTAATTTTTTAGTGGGAGAGTGAGCATACCTAATTGATGCACATGCCTAATAAAATTAATTTAATAACTTAAATGCTTCTTTCACATTTGTTCCATTTTATAGTACACTTCATACACCATTAAAAGATGCTAAAGTAAAAAAAAAAAAAAAAAAAAAACTTGTACTAAACATTGTTTACCATAATTTAACAGATCCTTTGTGAAAAATTAACATATGATTGTATTTCTGCATTTGTTTTTCATTTTTGTTAACATTTTAGTTGGTAATAAGAAATTATTGGACAAAATTAAATGGAAAAATAAGAATATGTGTGGCACAGTGGCATAGTGGTTAGCACATCCTCCTCTCAGATTCCTGATCTGGGGGAAGTTTCATTGTTCCTCCCATGAGATTTTTCTGGGTTCTCAGGTTTTTTTCACAGCAGTCTAAAACCATGAAGTTCATTTTGTGGAAAAGTAATAGAAAACTCATAAAATTTAATAGGAGTTGCAGAAGTTTAATGCAATAAATGAACCTGATTTTACAGAAACAAAACTTCTCAACTGACAATAAATGGAATGTGAAGAGACACTCAGTCTCAGACTCATGACTTTTTTAGACCCGTCTTTAGTGCTTGCTGTTAACTTGACCTTTTACTCAGTACGGTGGGGTGCAACAGTCCTTACACGAGACAGACAGGCAAGAGAAACTTCAGTTTTGTATGATTTATTTAATCATCTGTAAATAATTTATACAAAAACCAAGACAACATCATTTAAAAAGTGACAAGACAAATCAAACACACACTAGTCAATTAATCCTCAGTAGAATGAATCCAACAAGCAGCGCCTGCCTTTTATCTTAGACAAAAATACAAATTATTAAATTTCCAAAAAGCTTTAAATAATGCAGAAGAAGTGAAATTCAGTCAGCATACAACCCTTCTCTGTTAACAGTGTTCTTCTGTTTAATTAAATGTTGATAAAAGCTCAGTAGTTAAAAAAAGATAAGTCATCAAACAATAGACAATTAATAATAAATAAATAAATGATTTCTCTCCTCCTCCTGCCTGCCTGTACCTTCTCACATTTGATTTGACCGTTTTTGCATCCCCTCCTATTTATGACAGATACATAAATCCCCCAAGGGCAGGTTTAATTCAATTTAACAAACACAAAGTGCTCAGAAAGATTTTCATGGGAAAAATTGCTTACTTAAAAATGTGCCTTAACCTTCATACCCAGAGGTCAATCGTGATATTGACAGTGACATTGTGAATAAAATCAAATAATGAGTGAGCAAAGCATTAATACAAACGTTCCTATTTTTACAGGTAACCATTGACCCATATGTGCTGCTACATTATTCAGGATTGATGTAATAAACACAAAGATGAATTCAAGCTGAGTTATTGTAAAATGCTGCTGTAAAATCTGCTGTAAAAAGCTGCTGTAAAATCCTTTATCCCTCAGAGTGCAGGTTTCCACTGTACTATATGCTACTGGAATTTGTAGGACAGCAGTCCAACAAGTGAATCTATTTTTAATCTTTTAAACTCATATCCGATCAATCATAAACATTTACTAAGATCTAATTTGTATGTATCTGCAGAGATACACATAGCCTGTGAACACCAACTCACTGATGTACGGCAGGCGGAGGTGAACAGAATACTAATGTAACATCGATCTCTGCAATCCTCCATGCCATGCATACACAAACAGATGATGCATTAGAAAACTTTAAACATGCCACTAGGTATTGAGGGCAAATTATCTGGAGTGAGGTATACAGGCCATATCCTCAGTCCAAAGATGACAGAACAAAGACAAACCCCTTTCTCTTAAATGTTCTCCAAAGGCTGTGTTAAATAGGGAGCATCGCTGGACCAATTTTTATCACTTCAACCATTTTTGCAAGTGTGGCAAACTAAATAACTAATAATGATTGTCTTGGGTTTAATTGGTAATTGATATAAATATTCAATTATTATAATTAATAATAATGGTAGCATTATGTTAAGCTGAAAAAAAGGGGACCACATGACAAACTGCCTTATATGATGGCTGAACCAATAGACTGAACTAAATTTAAAATAAAAGCACTGTGTACTTTGTATGTATTATGTAACTGATTTACGTGCAAGCCATGCACAATGTGACTGCTGTGCTTCTATTTAAAAGAGACAGCCAAAGTCTCCAGGACCGTACTCCTTATGGATGATCTGACATCAAAGTAAAGTAGCAGCAGCACATATAGCAGTAGTCTATCTGGACAGATCAAATCATCTGAGAGACAATTTTAAAGATTTTAGAACAGAGAAGAGCTAAGCTGTGATCAGGGTTTTCAGGGTTTATGTTATCAGAAGAAATAACATAAGGTTGTCTGGAGTACAAATGTCACAGTTCATTATGCTTTGTATTTTTTGCATGTGTTGAGAATGTATAAACACAGGCTAAAAAAAACTGTAAAGTGATAAAAGAACAATGGACTGGGGCTCATCATCAGACAAGTTTGCAGTTCACAGTGAAAACTGGCTTTTAATTGGTCTTTGCAAAGACCCGACTATGATCCAACACTGAGGGATGAGGTTCAAAGCTTTATATTTTGTGTCAGGTCAGCAGTGATGTTCAAATACTGCTGCTACTGTCTTTACACACGTGCTGTTTTTTTTTTTTGTACATATCTCCTGCTTTTAATTAATTGTTTCAGGTACTTCCCCTTTTGCCTTAATTCATCTCTTCATTATTTCCTCTCTTCTTTGTGCCTGTCTCCTTATCTAAACTCTTTCCATGCTCAGTCTAGCCGAAAGTATTGAATAGGTCTGCTGACTGCAGATCACTTCACCAGTGAAGTAGGGCAGCTTCTCTGCCCTGAGAACCTCTTGTCCTTGTGCACAGTGTTGGAATTTTTAGCACAATTGAGACATAAGTGTTAATAAAATGATTACTAGTTGTTAAATTTCTATTCATTTTGTTTGTTAAGGGCTAGTACATTTGCATTTCTGGAGAACATGTTTTTACTAAGCATCCAAAAAGGAACTTTAGTAAGCTTTACAGGATCACACAATAATCAGCACATCACAACAGGATCTGCATGAGTTCTCTGGCAATACGTCTATTCAACTAGGAGGCAGGGGAGTGAAAATGAAGAAATATGTCTAAGTATTGTTTAATTTAATTGTATACTTGATGATGAAATACAGAGCAAAAGTAAAAATGTTAAAATGTCAGTGTTCTTCATCTTCTCTGAGAGCATTAAATGATCTAATGCCATGCAAGAATTTTACTTTAATTGATATAGAAATAATAAATCCACAGGCTTAATAAAATTTTGCCAGCTTTTTAAAACTCATGTCCCAGCTCTACTATGTATTCTTAAAATGCTGTGTAAGAAATCGAGGAAATGGGTTTCTTTTATGATATGATGTCTTTTTTTTTCTACAGAGATAAGAAGCAAAGACTTTGACTACATTGTTAAACTTTGACTACTGATGCCTTGTGGATTCAAATGTATTGTGCATAATGATAGTAATGCTTTACACCCAACATGGTACAGAAGTTGAAGATGAACAAAAACTAATAAAAATCAGCTACAGATGAAGGTATCATGATCATGGGCTATAAATAGAACACCCATTAAAAGCTTAGTACTTGTAGGTAAAATTGGCTATAACTCACTATCTAATAATAATTAGCAAGATTACACCATGTATTATTCTTAAAAACCATGCCAAAAGCACTTGCAACATGTGTAATATGTGTAAGGGTGTTTGCATAAGTAATAACATTTGCCACTAAACACAGCTGCTACTTCCAGAAATGCACTTATTGAATATATAATTAACAGTCTTATTGATCTCTGGAAATATAAGCATTTGTTATGATCAAATAAATCCATTTTGTCCATTTTCTTCCAGTTCGAATATGGAATTTTTATGGGAAACTCAATTAACTTAACGGAGGATCCCAGTTCACTTTGATGCTTCTCAGACTTCCAAAAGCGTAAGCACACAGGAGGCAGCATCATGCTGAGCAACCGTAGCTCCAAGAACCAATAAAGCACGCAAAGATGCAGAGACTCATTTTTAACAGCAGCAGTTCATGCAGCGTGATGGCGGTGGCAGAGTCATGGCATAAACATGTCAGAAATGGATGCCGATCACTGCAGGATGCTGCAGGCTGGTCGCTGATTGCTTTCCTTTTCAGCTCCGGAATAAAAATGTCAGCCAGCATGAATGAGGAGCCCATGCGGTGTGTGGTGATAATTAGAAAGACCCTGGTCTTTGCTGTACACCAAACAAAATCAGAGAAGGTGTAAAATCAAAGATTGCACACAAATCTCAAAGGGTTAATCAAATAAAGTTGTGGTAAGTATATCACTTGAATGCCACAACATCTGTGTAATTAAAATGCATTTTATTGCCAGATCCATCAGTTATATCTATTGCCAAATGATTGAAAACATATATATAACACATCAAGCATTTAAGTCCTAAGGGTCGGTCTGTGTGAAGTTTGCATGTTGGGTGGATTTTATTTAGATATTTCAGATTCCTTCCACATTCCAAAGAAATTAAGAATAAAACAAGAAACAAGGATGGAAACTTTAACGTTCTAATTTCCACAGTCTATATAGTCACATAACACTAATCGTTAACACACTCAACACTGCAACATGATTTCAGTGTGATATACTTTGTGTGGACCAACTTGAATTTTCTACATGTGAGTGTGTGTTTTGCTCCCAACAGTCATACATACACCTGTATATACACACCTGAACACACAAATTAAAACACATAGGATCAATGCTCTCTTTTTTAGAAAAACACTTGTTCTCCAAAGGTAATCAAACAATAACCATGAAACTGAAATATTTAGTCTTTTTAGCCCTCTTTGTTCTGTACTGTAAGTAATATACCAAAACAAGCATCTATATATTCTTCAGATAAGCCAAAGTCTCATGGAAGGTTACAAATGCATTTCATTTCATATTGTCATCTTTGTGCCCCAATAACCACCCTCCCACCCCCTCCACTGCCAATGCAAAACCCTCTCTATAGGCACAGCCATGGACAAGATCTACCCATACCTTTGTGTAGTTTTCCCTCCAGGGAGGCAAACACATAATACTGCTGCCCAGCATGACAGGCGCAGAGAGAGTCTGAGCTGAATCCCAATGAGCTGCGCTTACCAACACACTCACAAAATGTTTAGTAGTGTTTCTACTTTCCATCTCTTCAGGTTTTTAGTACATTCAGAAGAATACAAACAAGATGTAAATGTAAAACTTCATCATTTTAAAACTCACAAAGCATTTTTAAATTTTTTATTTATTTTGTGAATTGTTCTAATTATCATCAAAATTCTTAATGACTCAGAACAAAACTGCAGAGTTGGCCTTCAGAACCAACATCCGTCAAAGCAAACTAATGAAAAAAAATCGGGTCATGTTGCTTTTTCAGACTTTCAGTAGGTGTGGAAAATGCCATGACTGCTTGACTTTGACCAAAAGGATTTGCCTAAAGGCAACATTATTTTTTTTCTTTAGCTGCCCACACACACACACACACACACACACACACACACACACACACACACACACAGAAATAGTCCTAATGAGAATCCATTAGCAAGTGTCGTAGCCCATTATCATTAGCCTTTTTTGTCTGTAATTATGTTCCTGCCTGTTGACACTGCATGGAAATGTTTCCTACTGGCCTATTCTACTGATTCCTGATCAAACCAACCTCTGCTGCAGTCTAGTTAAGTTAACAAATGTACAGGAATTTATTTTATTCTATTGACCTTTTTAAATTTAGATTACTAGGTCTGAGAGGACTGGTACTCCACATATGGTGCTTCTATATATTTCATTTTCGAACCAGCTTGTCCTGATGATGGTCACTGGTTGATTGGGGTTGAACCCAGCATTTAAAGGCTAAATAGAACAACAACAATAGACTGACATTCAGTCACATGGCAAATACACAACAGACACACATTCTTCTGCACAAGTCCTCATAAGGTCAAAAGAATTTTACACACACACAGGAATGCACAAAGTGCATTTGCATAGGTTTTACCATACCATTATAATTATATAAACAACTGAAAATGAATTAATGAATATTTAATTTTAAGTGTTTGAATTCCACATTGCATTGCTTACAGTGTATATAAAAATAATGATCGACTTTGTAAAAGAAACTATTACTAATTAAAAAAATATGACATTTATGATTGAAATGATATGTTTTGTCAGTTATGTCCAACCAAATCGCAGCAACTTAAAAGGTTAAAATTTGCAGCATATTTTAGTATAAATTGTTCTAAATATAGTATTTGTTGCACACATGATCTTAGAAACACTAACTACTAGTCCCGGAAAACTAACCACTGAGCAGCTTCATGTTGAGTGAAAATTCGTTAACTGTAAGCAGGCCAACTTTTTAAATCTAGTTTTGTAGATTATTTACAGAAACCGCAGGGCTCTTCCTTTTGTAACCCAATTTGCTATGAACACGACACAATGTGATTTGATTTTACAATACATGAAATGATCTACTAAAGAAGAGTGATGCCTTCAGAGATTTCTGCACTTCAAACCTGAAATGCAGATGGTTCTTATTGTTCCAAGCCTCATTAAAAGCCTTTTTCAGATTTTGGATGCCTCATCATTAATTTGCATATTATTGATTTTCTTCCTTCTCTCATTTTTTTAAATCTGGAGATTAGAAAAACATTACATTTGGTTATTTATTTGGGGGAAAAATGTCATTTAAATCCCTACAAAATGTCCAAGAAAGATAGTAAGAGCAGTTGCTTTGCCACTTTGAGATATATAATCCTGGATCATTTTAATCCAGAGATAAATCGCCTAATATAACATTTCTGGCTCATTTGTAGGTGTTCTTTATTTCATTACATAATTTGTATCATCACCAATGTGCAACGCCTACAAGTGTGAATAATGCAAATAACTTTCTTGTATAACTGATTTTGAATGACACTTTTGGTAGCACATCACCATAAGAAGTGTGTCACAGGCATTTCTGACACGTTCTCTTCAGTCCCAGAATGGCTGAGCTATTGCACATACTGTATATATTCTCAAGTTTTTGCACTCTGATATATCGATGATCTGTTTGGCTTGGATTGAACAAAGCTTACTATTTAAAATACACATTTTAAATGAATCAAGTTGAGAATTCATTTCTTTAATAAAACATAACATGCAAACCCTATGGAATTGATTTTGGCTGCTATCCTTGAAAATCGAAAACTGGGACTTTTTAGCTGTGTGGCAACAAAACGGCCCCTCCGTTATTAAATGCATCATAAATAAGATGTTATGTTAATGGAGCAGCTGGATTTTATCAGCAGATGAAAACACAAATTTACTTGTTTTCCTTTTAGCACTTCCAGTGAAGCATTTAACAAAAAGACAGACCACATTACTTGAAACCCAGACTTAACATCTTTATCTGGACAGATTTATCTCCCTTCTTGCTTCATTATCGCAGTGACAGATTTACTGTCTTGTAAAATAGAAGTTAAGGTGCAGCACCTTTAGCTCGACACCATAGCAGAAACTATAACTGCAACAGAGTGCAAGCAAAGCATATTTAGTATATGTAGGCATTTTCTTCTGACAGGCAGTTGATATCACCAGCAGATTTTGCTTTTGTTTAAACGCTACCCTCTGATAAGCCTGTAATCACATTTTTATGTATGTGGTAACAATGTGACATGAATGAGGCACTTGTCACTTTTAAGTACTAAGCATCTCAAAGCAAATAGGCTGCAGAAGTGCCTGCTCTTTGTAGAGAACTGAGATCAGCACAACCTGAGCCCGCCATCTGGACCTTTGGACATAATTCCCACTCTGTCTGAAAAAGTCTCACTACAGCTGCAGCTGAATCATACATTATATTTTCACACATTGCCCGTGATTTGGGCAAAGACACAGAGCCCATTCGCATTCATGTCAGCCTCTTGTTGCACAAAGACTCATCTTCATGCGCTTTTAATTAGGAGCTCATACTTTGTATAGAAAGTGGAGCTTCACCATAATCATGCCTCAACAGTATGGTGTATGGAGTTTGCAATGCTGCTTAACACCACCTCTTTTATTAAGCTTGAGTGGGCAGGAGGGGTGGATGGTGATATCATGCAAAGTAAAAGCATGTAAAATAATGAGCACACACATTAATCATAATGCATCTATATTTACTATCAACTCTTAAATATCTCAAGTTAACAAAACAGCTCCATTCTTCTGTAACAGCTGCATATTTAAACTGAAATTGCATGCACAAACACAAAACACGAGACGGGTGCAGATGTGGCCTCCCCAGAGTTTGGATTTCTATCTAGAAAGAGATCATTTTTATCTCGCACATGGACTCCTTGCGGACTTAATGTTCAGGCTGAATAAAACAGCAGATGGAACAGAAATGGGGGTCTACATCTTTCCTATTTAGATAAGACGTGCAGCTACATTCTATGTTCTGCTAAATGATCACTTTGGTCGTTGGAAACCTCTTTTCACTGCCTATAACAGGATGTAATTAGGTGTAATCATCAATATAAGACTGGCATCAGTTTATTTGAAGACCCTTAAAACAATGGCATCATTTCTTTTTAAAATATGAACAACCATCTTCAAAGCTATTTACTTCACAAAGGCGTAGGCAACTCATTAATCGGTAACTGCTCCACACCCAAAATTTTTACACCTGCTGTAATTCTGATCTCAGGTAACCTTGCTAAGCCAGATGGCTTCTACCTGGAAACATTTTCCACAAATTATCTGTTGAAAACAATGACGGTTTATTAAAATCGGTGTATTATACAGGGGAAAGCTTACCTCCCAACAAATGACATATCAGGCTATTTTAAGAACACCCCCCTTACTTTAGACATAATTACGCTTGTATCCAGCTCACCTTTCATACTTGTATTTGCAGGTAATAATGATCACTGAGGGGGAAACATAAGCTGCATGGCTGTAATTATCATGTTTAACATTTTAATGCTAACAGAGGGATGCAATTATAAAAGAACACTCAAGGCCTGGGCTAATGCACTTTTTGGAAGATAAAAAATAACATACAGTATAACTAATGGAACACCATGTACGAAAAGAAAAATAGAATTTAGTTTTATTGTATTGTAGGTTTTCTGAAAGTACATTTAGTATACTTAGAATTTCACTTAGAAATTTTGCATGACCACTGTCCATCCACTCATCACATTACATTATATAATGACCATTTTAGCTCAGTACACAGAGATGGTGCATGTGCCACATTGAAGTGCCCCAGATGCTGACAACAGCCTTGGGCATTTTTTAGCCACTTGTGCTGCAAGCTCACTCTGACCATCTGATGGCCAATTCTATCATGATATCATTACTGAACTCTGTAAATGCTTATGTAAGCATCCAGCTAATAAAGCAGATGTCTGTAACGCTGATGAGATCTCAGAGATAACAGAAGGTCATTTCAAATGTTGAGTTGCCCAGTTATTCATCTCTCTCATCTCATTATCTTTTTATTAGACTTTTAATTGCTTACCTTTAATCAGATGCATTATGTGCCAGCTTCTTACAATGCTTTTCTGAAAGTGTAATCCAAATTTCAAGACAATCACATTGTTTGGTTCCAATGGTCCAACATGCTTGTTCTGCTCAGATAAACTCTCTGAGTTTCCTTGTTTTTCTTCCTCAATCCATTTTTATTGCTCATCTTAATTCTTGAGAAATGCTTTGGTATAGTTTATGTTGCTGAAGCTGTTTCTTCATTAAAACCTCTCTCAGTTGTTTAGCAGTTAAAAACCTTATCCAGAGATCCCCTCATACATTACGTTTAATCTTCATATCCATAGAAATCCATTTTTAACTGACTACAGACCATTCAACAAATGAGTCTTTGTCTTGGAAATGAACTTTTGAAAGTTCATTTTGTTATGCCAGTCTTAAAGAATGGGCTGTAGACCCGCTGCTACGTGATGCACCCAAATTCTTAATAAGTTCCTTTAGTGTAGTGTGGGTGTCTTTGCCATTACCATACTTATTTGATTTCAGTTGTTTAAACAGTTACTTGTGGAAGCTTTAGTTGTGTAGATGTTGCTACTAAGTAGAACTCAGACTCACACCAAGAGAGGTTTCAATTGAGGTGCTTTGTCAAGGAATCACAAACCAAACACCTTTAAATAGATGACAGGTAGACTAATTAACTCCAGCTGGCCAATTGGAAGCTTCTTAACGTCGTTACATCAATGTATGATGTTATCAGAGCTTTTTAAGTGGCAAACCAAAGAATTAATAAAATAAATGTGTTGCAATAATTGACTCCACATTGGTTTATTCTTTAAGAAAAACACACAGGCAATTATTTTTGTTTTGGTGTCACAATTGATTTACTGTTTAGTCACTAACGGATGAAAAAAAAGTACAAAAATGTGATGCTGAATTTAACAACCTTCTGCTCTATCTATTTTTTATGGCCAAAAGTATTTGGACATCCATCTTATTTTTAAACCTTTGACCGAAGCTCAGTGGTTCATATGAATCAAAGTTAGTCTGTAGTGTAGCATATCTTAAAATATGCTCTTTTCATGAGTGAAATACACGTGAGGACCATGAAAACATGCTTTATCAGGTAGTAATGAAGGAGTTTTAGTACCTCGCACAGACCCTTGATCTCTACTTTATTAAACACCTTTGAAAGAAATTGGAACATGGATTGTAAGCCAGACCTTCCCCTCCATCACACATGCTTTGTTGACTGACTGAATGAGGGCAAATTCTCACAGGCACACGCCAAAGTCCTTAAGAAAGGTCTTTTCTGAAGAGTAAATACTATTGCTGCCACAAACAAGTGGGGTTTTATCAATATCCACTGTTTATCTTTTAGATTCTACAAAAGTACAAGGACACACGTCTTCATTTTTGAATTTAGGTGTTACAATCAATTTCCAAACCAAATATGTATGAATTAAGTACATAATGCGTTTGGAGAATTATAGGGTTAATGGGAAGGCCCTTTTCTATTTCAGTGTGAGATAAACTAAAACAGAAAGCCAAGCCTCTCCCAAGAAAGTGGAAGCCTTTATAACTGCAAAAAATAAAAATATGATAAATACTATTCAAAGACACACAAGGAGGGTGTAATTCAGAGAAACAGAAGGACTACGGTCTGTAATTATAGAACTTCTGCATCTATATAAAAAATGGAACTGATTAAAAGGACATGGTGTGAGTTTAGAAACAGGGAGGTGTAAATAATGGCTGGTGAGTGTATAATTCAAAAGGACATAAAAACACCTTAAAAAAAACTGGCTGTGTGACCATGATAAATGAGTTTATGAAAGGTAATAATGATAATAAAAAAACAACTTTATTTGCAAGACTGAGCACTTTAATTACAGCTGGCACCCAAAGAAGGTGATACTAACAGAAGAAAAGATGAAATATTTAGTAGACAGAATTGTTTTTTAATACACTGCATACCCAGTATCTAAAGATGTCCTGTTACAATGCAGTATCTGCAATACCATCATAAGAATTAAAACTGTGGATGAACACTACTGTAGTATATTGCCTTGTATAGTAATAAAATAATGGAAACAAAAATGTTATCAGCTTTTTTTGTATTCATATAATCTCTATTCTTTAAAAATTAGGAAACTCCTAATACAAATACAGAACTCCTAAAGGAAATCCAAATCCAACTGGAGAACATGCAAAATCCAGGATCTGATGTACTTTGTCCCTTTTTTAAGACACACCTTACTCAGCACATCTCTTGCTGCATGGTTTGTTAGTTATCATAAACAATAGGCACTTTAGGCTGAATACTTTTTTTTTTACTAGTTTCAGTTCAGAATAGTTTTTTGGGTTGCTTAAAAACACTTTAGCACAATATAAACTAATACAACACCCACAATGTGGAGAATGATTCATCACCCAAGTAATACTTACTTCATGGTGTTTATGACAAAAAAAAAACACAGAATAAAAATGAACTAAAGTATGCAGAAAAAAAAACAGATGGACTACAGTCTGTAATTAAATTACTACAAAGTACACATATGAGCTGCTAAACCATGCAATGAATATGGAAATGACTAAATGGCTGATTGGGTTATAGGGTGGATATCTATACTATACGAAGACGATATACAGTGCACAAACATCCAAACAACTAGCTATTAAAAAAACACAATATAAACACACAAGTACACAAACAGTTGCCCAACCCATTGGGATGTTTTTAATCAGCCTACCATAACCACAGGGTTCAGGGGTTGAGGGATTCATTAAGTAAAGCAAGCTCAAGTAATAATAGCTACGCCTGTTTAGTGGTGCATTGCTAAGCAGGCTGTCACTTCATGTTTACTGCGTGAAATTGTCAGCCAGGGCTAAACCCATTCGCTTGAACGGTTATGGATTCTCTTTGCCTGTGATCGTCATGGCTTTAAATATTCCTCCCACACGGATGACAATAATATCACTTCTATTACATTTATTTGCAGTTGTCATAGGGACAAGAGCAATTTATATCTTTACATGTAACTTTGTAATTGTGCATAGTAGAAGAAAGTTTAAGCTGATCAATTTATTATAAAATATAATTATAATAACTCTTAAGTATTTCCTTGTTTTTCTGGCAACATTTACAAAAAATAAGAATATAAAGGAAAGTACTAACCATGTTGGCTTGGGTGGAATAATTAATTGATTAATTTATGGATTTAGAAAATATTATAATGCTAGTACTACACTTAAGGTCAACAGTCGCTTTTTATAATAATTGTATGTTTGGTACCTTTTCTTTAAATCATCAAGTCTAATGTCTTTAATAGTGTTGACCTTTTTGAAGCAGTTGTTCCTACTCCTCTTAGTCTTCCACATAAACCATTAAACCATAAACCATAACTTGTTCTGGTCTTGTATGTTGAATCATACTAATGCTTGTTGCTGGGTGAAGTATCCTGCTGGAAGTGTCTGCTGTTTCCTATAGTGTTGCCAGAGCAGATCCTTATTTTCCATTTTGCCCTCTCCTGAGTATCCCCCTCAATCAATCACCCCAACTAACTGCATGTGAAATTTAATGCATTAAAATACATCAGAATCTATTGATAAAATTACATGCATTTCCTTAAACATCAAATACTCAATGCACGTAGGCTGCCCTGTGGTCCAATGCTGCAGTTAATCACAGCACAGACTTTATTTTGGGTTTCAACAGTGCAGTTAATCCAAGTGGGCTCTGAACTAGTAATACTGGCTGGGTTTGAGGGAAGGAAGTCTGGACTGGAATTAATCTCCTCTATGTACACTGATGTTCAATTCAGAAATCCATTACAAACAAGAAGGGACAAAAAGGCAGCCGCTTCATGTGTGTTGAGAGAGGCATGTTTTAGCTTGTGAGGACAGCTGTACATAAAACTGGAAAACTGTTTCATTTGGTGTGTCCAAACTTTTGAACGCACTGTATACCAAAGTTTATGCAATAAAATATATAAACGAATATGTCAATCATGCTGTTTCTCCTTTTTATGTTTTTTAAAATATCAATCATGACACCCGCCAATTAACAGCATGAACGAATGAACTTAAAGCCTGGACATTTTGAACTACACAATTACTTTGAATGATATTTAACCCTAATTGCAGTTAAGACATGACATTACAGAGCATCTGACCTTAAGTCTAACAGACCCAGAAATCACACCCAGGACCTTCTTGTTCAGAGAAGACTACCCAATTGCACAGAATTCTGAATTATTTATTATGAAGCTGTGATTGTATTAGCCACAATGAATATTCTGCAGAGACAGTTAGACCCTGTTAGTGTCACTGTGTTAATAAGATTTATGTCTATTTGCAGCTCAACATGGCAACCTGCAACACATCACCATGATGCCATTGCATATTTCACACCCATGTTTCAAACAGTGACATGTCTCTATTTAGACCATGTCTAGTTGCATTTAGTTAAAGAGGCTTAATAGAAACAGGCTCTAAGTGAAATGTTCAGACTTTCAGAGACTTAAACAACTGCAGTTCCTAGAGGTAACGCTAATTAAAGCACAAGATAATGGTGATGCATCTTAAATTAATATTCTTTTCACTTAATCTCATAGCCATTTACATCTCATTCATCAACTTATTTAATTCTCATCCTTGCTCTATCTGTTGGACCCTTTCCATGTGAGATGGGGAGAAAAGAGGAGACGGCTCAAGATAAACCCAGATCTTTTTGAAACTCACAGCCAGCTACTTCAGAACATCAACATGCATATATTCCTTTTGATCCAGCAGGTAAAAACTCCACAAAGCCCAAGGAGGGTTTAGGAGCAACAAAGGAAACTGAATGAGGACAAGGACATTAATATTTAGCCAAGAAGGAAGC
The DNA here is from genome assembly GCA_019802435.1 of Corydoras maculifer. Classification (NCBI taxonomy): domain Eukaryota; kingdom Metazoa; phylum Chordata; class Actinopteri; order Siluriformes; family Callichthyidae; genus Corydoras; species Corydoras maculifer. The sequence continues at coordinate 381,410 of JAFMOD010001012.1, read as the reverse complement.
ACAGATGAGTGAACCATCTGGCCTGGTGAGTGCCTACATGACATGGATGAGAGAGGAGTGAAGATCCCACCCATATATATTTTGACAAAAGGGCTACACTTCCAGGCAAAGATTCATCTTTTTTTAATATGTGGGTTAGTGACTCCATGGGTAAAGTTGCAGCCTCGCAACCAGTGTAAATTTAAGACACTAAATTGGTTCAGTAAAAGTCCAGGGTGACCTGTAAAAAGATTTAATACACATTTATAAAGCACGCCATATGATCCTGTGATTTCCATAAGAATAAGTAGCTTGGTGTAAAACTGTGCAAGTTTATACAGATCTTCCCTGATGGAAACAAACCAAAAGAAAAAGAAGACATTCAAGTGTGTGTGTGTGTAAACATATATGACTTACTCATTGTCATGCCATCAACAATCCTGCAAGTCAAGAAAACTAAAGCAGAGAAATGAGACACTCTTGAGCATATTGTACAAATTTATCTCACTTATGGAAAATGACAGGGGTCCCCTGTGATCCTCTGCATTTCTGTAAAATAAACACATTAAGGGGGAGTGTGGAGTTGTGTAAAGGCAAAGGAGACATTTTGTTTGAATGTAAGGCAGACATGGAAGCGAGGACAGGCAGATAGATGCTTTAATTTGAGTAAACCTGAGTCTTGTTATGAAGACTGTCTATATCAGGAAAATTCAACAGCCAATAATTGGAAGCTGTTTTCTCTATTCACGGAAGTGAAAGAGAGAGGGTGTGTGTGGGAGTGTGAATCTACACTTACATGGCAAAGGACTCAGGTGTTAACCAGAGATGAGCTTGTAACTTGTTACTATTATAGAGATACGAAACTGGCTCCCAGTCAAATGCATAAGTAATCCTTTAAAAGAAAAACAGATGAATGAAGGTTGAAGCAGAAATATATGTTTTTTTTATAATTATTTTTTTAATGTAGGCAAAATAAATATTTAATAAGAAACCAAAAAAGTTTAAATACATCATAGTTCTATGAAAACACAGTGAAAATACAGTGACTGGACTTTTTCTAATCAGCATAAAACTTGTCCTTTTAAAATCAGCCCTCTTGGAAGCCACTTTGTGCTGCCTCTGCAGGGCATTTCTTTGTGTTCGGTGTGGAAAATCAGCACTGTACACTGTGATTTAACAAAGGGAAGCTGATTATTTTGGTGCTATCACAATCATTTTCTTTCAAGGCTTGTTCTGTTAGTTCTGGGACTGATCCCAAAGATTAAAGAAGTGAAGCATCTGATTTAACTCTGAGCAGAACTGAACTCAGAACTCGGTTCCAGAATCCTTTGAGAAAAAAATATGTCTAGAGACATGTTAAGAGCTTTAAAGTATTTTAACCGGATACACAAACACTGCACAACAAAGTTTTTGAATTCAACACCACTTATGATGACATATTGCTCTTCAAAGTGTTAAAAAAAATTCCTGTGACTCGGGTGGGAGCTCTGCATTGAGACCCTTCTGATTGGCAAAACTCACCTGGTGGCTGATTGTACGTAACGAGACGTCTAAAGGAACTCAACATGGGGTATAAGAGCATTGTTTTCATTTACAACAACTCCTCATGCACATTCACACCAATTCCCTGTCTAAAAAAAACAGTCACCTGATAATTGTATGGTGAAATATAGAGGGACCCAGCATTAAAAGCACTGTAATCAGAAAAGACACTTGTGTAAAAATATAAATATTACTGAATATTACTGAATATAAAGTCAATTAGCTAATTTTGATGTAATGTAGCTGCATACAAATCATATGCTCACATACAAAAAAAGCTTACCTTTTTGTAATATACTGGAAAAAGTATTAGAGTGTAGGTATGAAAAAAGGCTTTTTGACTAAAAAAAACACTAATATTAAACTAATATTTAATATTAGGTCCTGAACCTAACTAAAATATAGAACAGAAACATTAAACCTAAATATTTACATAGCAGATTCTTCATTAACTTTACTTGCAAACATTGTTTTCATGGCAGCATGATCTTACAGTGTGTAACACTTTCACCCATCAGATAGTATAGGGTTTGATTAGCAGAAGACACAGTGTACTTACTACGTAATGTCTACACATAACAAAGACCTCTGGATTTTGCTCACAATCCAAAAATAAGATAGTAGGTCGATTGGGGATGCTAAACTGCCCCTAGAAGTGAACCTGCAGAACCTGAGTGTCTCTTAAACTATAGCCTGCTGACCACTCTGTCTGTGAATGCTGGTATTATCCACACTGATCAGGATAAATATCTTAGAAAAGAATACATGGATTCATTACTTGATGTTTAATTTAGATATTTTATATATATATTTTAGAGACTATATCTACATTTCAAAAAATGTCCATCACTTTATGTCTATTCATTTATGTCTCTATTTTATAGTAAGTTGGTGTATTGCTTTTACAGTAAGTATTGTTGGCATTTGTTGTAAGCCTTAAACTGAAACCCATATCTGTCCTGTGATCACCACAGTAAGATGAGACTTTTGATCACAGTGGTTTTCTCTTTATAATTTTAAAAGTAATAAGAAAAGATAATATTATTTATGTTATGCTTCTCAAAGGAGCTAAGAATTAACCCAAAAATGAGCAAGCCAGAGGTGATGGGAAAGAAATAACCTCCCTATTACTTAGCCTTGATTGTTCACTCTCATCTGTGATACAAGAAAGTGTCAGAAAAAGCCCTGAGGGCACTTTTGTTCATTGTGAGGAGGAGGAGAGTCATTGTATAGTACAGATGAAAAAAGGCTGGCTATTGAGTGTCTATTTCTGTGGCATTACATACTACAATACCCTTTCACCCTTGGTGTGACCAAGCACCTCTGAAGTGTCTTTCTCACATGAAGAATGCAATCTTACAGGTCATTTATTGGTGTCCGACTCTGGTGTGTCTTAAGTTCACTGTAGTCCAGAGACAGAGGTCAGAGAGGGTACCAGATGATACCACTGATTTCAACTGCGTCATATCAGTGGGGTGTTGTAGGCATGGCTTATAGTTGATAAAATAAATAATGCCAATAGCCATACCCAATTAAAACCATATTCTATAACCAAACGCTTCTGTCATTTTGGATTAACTTGAGTTAGAAATGCAGATGTACACATGTTGAATATGGTGTTGTGGTCAGTTAACAGCTAGTTAACTAGGGATTTAACAGACTGCACATGACAAACTCAGTCTGGCCCAGATTTTTAGATTCCTCTCAGGAACCATAATGTCATAATTATAGTTTCACGTTTCCCACCATCAGAAGTTTACAGTATGAGGTGACACTGAAGAACACATATGCAATGAGTCTGCCAAACGTGTCTGAGAGCTTTGAGATTCTGGGGCAACGGCACCAAATATATGCCATGCAAATCAGGGCATCCTGCTTATTTTTGGAACGTGCCTTTTGATGCTGTTCAAGGAGCCCAGCTTCTCCAGAATGCACATGGTTTTAACACTGCAGCATTTCAATAAGTTTGCAAATTTCTGAACATTTTGGGAAACACAGCAGACAGAGTCAATGGGACCATACGGTCTGTAAAGCAGCTTTCTCTGTCAGCCATCAGAGAGTCATCTTCTCCTGTCACAGAATAATAGTCTTAATTTAAAGCCTAGTTTTTTTCTGCTCTTTTGTTCTCCTGAATAATTAAGTGAATTTTATCGACACCTTCCTCTTTCTTGGCAACTTACGGGCCTCAGGGTCATGTTTGGGCCTTTGAATGTTAGATTTTTACCTGCATAAACTCAATGGAAGATAAAAATCTAATTTAAAGAGGTGTATTTTGGCTAACTATATAGGTAGGCATGTGCAGAAGATGGGTTTTTCATTTACTGGGTCTTTGCTGTGGTTGCAATAGCTCTGCAGGTGTGTCACCCGTTTGACCTTTAACAGTTTGACCTTTTTATTAAAGCAGTGGTTGTCTTTTTCCAGCCTTGGAAGTATGCTTTTCCCTGTTAAAATGTCAATATCTTTGATGATTGGGATAATAACCCACAAAATTTGGGCCGGCCTAATCGCTGGAGTTCGGTTAATGCCAAGATGCTCAAGTTTGCATACATTTACTCTAAATGCTTCATTAAAGATTACATATATTTCCTTAATTGGAGTGGCAAAGTCTCAGTAGAGCTTTCGTTTGGTGATCTTTTGCTGCAAATAGTGTCATAGAATACTTTACTGCTAGTCACATTATTGGAACATCCTGCGTTTTATGGCGCATCTTACACAGCGAGAGGAAAACTTAGTCAACGTCAAAATAAGAAAGAGTTAAGAAATAAAGAGCATAAAGTCAGTTTCAAGGCTTCTCTCAGTTTGCTTTCATAATTCATCTTCTCTCCATGTTAAGAGTACTATGGCTGATAGAAAGGCTGATCTGCAGTAGGTGCTTCCATCAACTATCTGGTTCATCATTGAGAGCTCGGAGAGTATGTGAGAAAAAGTACTGAGACAGATTCCAGTGTGGGCCGCAATGCAGACAGATTACCATGCAGTTCAAACACTCTCTTTATGTTCTGTTGACTTATGCAAGCTTAAGTGGAGCACAGCTGCAGAGCATCAAAGAGAAAAATCAGCCAACCAGTTAAGAGGGAGCTATACTCAGGCAGAAAGAAAATGACTGCAAAATGAATGCAAAGGGAAAGAAAAAGACATTAGAAGGTCATGAGATGTCCAATAGGTCCAGTGAATCTTTAATGTGTGACTTTACCATGAAATGAGCGATACACAAAGATTCCAATAGATATGGTTGTCTATATTAGTCATGACATTTTACACAAACTAAAAAGGTTATTATTCCCGCAAAGGATTCAGAGAGATGAGGGTTTAGAAGTCAGAGCAAAAAAGAGGGCAATTTTTAATAGAGACATATGGCCTGTCAGGAAATCTCTAAAAGCGAGGCGAAATCATTACTTTAAGTCAGCAACACGTCCATTGTGCCATTTTGCAGACGCATAGCTTGGGAAAGAGTCAAGAAGAAGCACCAAGGATTTCTCACCCAACAGCCACTAAATTTCAGTAGATAATAAAAATATCTTTCCTTATTCACCTCTGAAACAGTTCAGTCATGTGCTTCAGTATGGTATGACATGGTTAAGTAAGTTACCCTCATTGGACATTAAAGCCATATATCTATTGAAGACAAATGTTTTTATGGGTATTAATTGTTTAAAATTATTTAAAAGTACAGAATTTTCAGAAGACATTTTATACATAGCACAGTAAGTTTCTCAATATTTATAATTCAATTGCTGCTTATTAAAGGGTTTATTTTTTTAAACTGTGGATCTGCCCCTTTTCACTCCCTCTCTCATTTGCAAAAGAAAGAAACTCAAAATTCTCCTCTTTTGTATGCATACAATGCTGTGGCAGATCAGCTCAACAACAACCAAACCACCAGCAGGTTTTTAATGAAAAGTACAAAGGCGTAGTTTAGAGAAACTTCAAATGCACCATTCTGAGGTCTCTGAGCTTTCAAACGTGTTTTTTCAGGTGCCTTTCGGGTCACAGTAAAACACCAAAGAATTTTTCTGAAGAGAGGGGACGATAATGGTATGTCCTCAGTCACATCATGTCTGGGGAAGTGGAATGTCACAGATTTTCATTTTGAAGGTCATCGCCATTGCAACCACTTGAGACCGGTCCATCACATAAATTGCTTCTCAGTGACTTCATCATTTTAGGTGGCAGAGAGAACAAGAAAGGCAGAATAACAGACAAAGAGATGTGTGAATGTGTGCATGTGCATGTGTGTGTGAGAGAAATAGTGTAAGAGAGTGAGATAGAGAGAGTAAGAGAGAGAGACATTGGTGACTGGAACAAATTGCTTTTAATCCACAGATCACAAGAATGGGGTCATAGATCGATAGTTTGCTAGGGTTGGTAAAACAGTTTTGCCAAAATCTAATGCTAGAACATTATGTTGACCAAGTAAACCAAGTTCAAAAAAAGTTTTTAAAAAGTGCCATTTTCGTCTGACCAGGAATTGACATGTTTTATGATCCTTAATAATGAAAATGCTTGATGTTACATGCAGATAAGGATGTGCTTGTACATCTCTTGTCTGTATCAGTATTATGGCATGTGGTGAATGTGGTGACTATATGGCACAACACTGATATGTCTGATATAAGATTCAGCAGCACTGTCACTAGATTGACCATACTGATGAGCATCTGTCCCAAAAAGCATTGCAGCTCACTGATTTCAATCCAGCTGTGGAACTGAAAAAGTGCTGGGGAGCAAAAATTTGTAAACCAGTGGCTGCCTGTTTAGCTCGCAGTCATAATAATCATCAAAAGTGGAAACCAGTGGCTAGTGTGCCATCTCTGACAGCAGGGTAGCAGGCAGTCATAACCGAATGGCTTTGCGACAGCCGGGAAAGGCAAAGGGTCATTGAGCATGTGGTTTAATGTCGAAAAGATGAAGCTTGTTCCTTATATAATGACTAGCCTTGAGTTTGTAAGATGATTTATGTGCCATTCTGTGTTCCTCAACATATTTATAATGACACTATGCATATGAAGTGCATATAAAAACAAATCAATTGCTTTTTTTATTAATTTTAAAGATTATTTAAGCATTAAACAAGGTTTAATTAAGATAAGATAGACCTTTATTTGTCCCACAATGGGGAAATTCCCAATTATTGTTCATATTACTGGTACTAGTTATGCTGAACACTATGCCAGAGTATAAAATCTAAATTTATTATAATCATAAATGCTTTGTAATGTCATTAGAAAAACTGACATATACATGTATACAGTATACATAACGCATGTTCTGTAAAGGTATTTCCCTTTAGCAAATGATTTTTTCCAAAGTGACTTACAATTGAAAGTTCTTATAGAAGTCAGTAAGTCAAGGAGGAACCAGCTGAGCTGCAGCATTTTCATGATCCAAAACTTTTTGGATGAACTGGAACCAATATTGTTATCCTACATGGGTGTTTAAGCAGACAGATGCTCTGGGTAAATATACAAACATCACAGACACAGACACACTCCAAAATCTTTAAGAAAGCTTTTCCCAGAGGAGAGAAATCTGTTATGGCTGCAAAGAGAGAAATAACTTTGAATGAGGTGTCATAAAAGCTTCTCTAGTCACATTGTATAAGTGTCAAATTTTTTTATCTATATCGTGTGTCAATAGATCTGCTGTGAGAAGTATTTCTCTGAAGTCGTGCATCGCTCCTGCTCTGAATCTCCGTTCTCATCAAAAGTAAAAGGTAAAAGACATCACTGTGAAAGTTTGGAAAGTCATGAAGTTAGCTAAAGCTTATGACTCATTTTGCCAACAGGCTTGTACAAAATGTCTCTTGCCGTCTTCCTACATTTTTATTTTTTGTTTCTTTGAACTGGAATATGATCCTCGTATCATAGCAATGCACAATGTGTTGCTCACAGGCTGTTGAACTAGATTCAGATTTGTTCTATCCTGACACATTTTTACTTTAATGTGTCAATAGAATCTAATTGTTAAAACGCATGTCTTTCCTAACATTCACCCTGTTTATCAGAGGCAAATTCTAAAATCTAACTTTTAGTCTTTTGGCAAAAAAACTGAGCTTTGGGAAGAAACAGCCATCAGGAGAACATGCAAACTCCACTGAGAAATGACGATGGACAAATGCAGGGTGTCCATTCCATACAAGGACAGATTCACAAACAAATAAAACATTCACAGGAGCATCTCCAGTTTAAGTAGTATACATGTTTTAACAATGTGAAAAGAAAGCCAGGGCTCAATCATAGGGAGAACATACCAACTCCAAATGACAGGACCCAGGCCACCATAATCGTGCTGACAATGTGCTTTCCAGTGTGCCATTATACAATTGCGCCACCTTCTACCTGAATCAAGTACTGAAAGCCTCGGAGAACTCACCTAAGTACAGGGAGGACATGCCGACTCTACACAAAAGACCCACATGGAATGAAAACTGGGGACTTTGTCTGTGAGGCAGTAGCGCCAACCACTGCACCACCATGTTTTAGTATTACACATATTATTACAGATAATCAATAGTTGCATTGGAAACTGCAGATCATTGTGACAGTACTCACATTTATAACCTCTCATGTGTTTACTCTAACAATGCGGCTGCAGTGCTCAGTGCTTTCTATGTCTACTATGGCAAATAGCAAAGTCATATGACCCAGCATCCACATAAAGCAACAGGAATAAAATGTGTTATTTGTTCTGCTTGCCTCATTAGATCGAAGCTATTGAAGCAGAATGACAGAAATGAAGAGAGGAATAGACAGCGTCTCAGCCTCATTACCTACTTCTAGATCACAAAACCCATTTCCACTATTGTAAATGCTACAACATCCTTTTCATACTGTGTCTGTGGACTTGTATCAATTGGCCATGTCTTTCATACATGCATTGTTATCAGTAAATAAAAGAGTAATTCACTGGAACAGAGTTGTGTGAACAAAGAGTAAAGGAAAGTGCTATCCAGCAACCAGCCATTTTCTACAATGCAATCCAGTTTTAATTCCAGACACTCCGAAAAAAAACATTCACACAGAACCCAGGACCCTCGTGCTCTGAGGGAAGAGCCACTAAATGGCAGTTTCCTATTATTAGCGAAAACCAGACTAGATTACATCCAGTTTTGTTGTCAATAAAAACAGTTATGAACGACTATACATTTTTTTATTTTTAAGAAAAATGCACCACATTTCATAATAAAATGGGAACGAAGCGCGATAAGTGTTTTTAAGGCATTTATTCATGAAATACACACTTTCAATTTTTCAACAAAAGCGTCCATAAATTTGTAAGAAACTCCAGCCCATTTTTAAATCCAAAACTCCTGTATGTGTAGCCATGGAAATCAATCTAATTACATGTGCAATAAATAAATCATGATACAGTTTATGAAAAGCAAAACGACACCGTGTTAAGTGCCAGAGTTTAACCCCCAAAAGATAAACTCACAAGTAAAAAAAACATTAACAGTAAAACATTAGTGTGAGCCTCACAGGCACCTCTGAAATTGTATCTTATGTATGGTGAGGACAGAAATGATGTTGGAAACCTGAGCACCGGACAAAAAAAAACATAAAAAGAAAAAGCAAAAATGGAGTTTTTCGAGCTGAAGCCAGGAACCATCTGAGAAATGTTATATTGCACATTTTTCCTCCTCAGAAACATAAAACATAAATGCAGCACCAAAGCCGAAGTGAGATATTCTGAGTCAAAGCTGTTCAAAGAACAACATGACTGTAGTAGCCGAAGTAATAATACACACATCATTTAACATCCTGTAATAGAATTAGGGGGTAAGACTACATGTAAAAAGACTGAAACACAAAAAGCCTTACAGTGACACTTTCATTTTAAGCCCTGTATATTTAAAAAGGAAAAAGATGAATACACATCACGAAAAACAAGCAGGCTTCAGCAAGTGTCCAATTTTTACAGTAGAAATAAATACGATTTAAGAAAGTTTGGAAAGCAACAAGTATTTATGGCTCATAAGACGATGCCACTGGGAAAGTTGGTCCTGAAAATCATTCACCATTAATACAATTAAAAAAATAAACTAAATACAATGCCACGGTTTTCACGAGAATGGTTTGTTAGAATGGTTTGCATGAACCTGAAACACCTGGAAACCCACAATCACAGTCCAACCATTAGCACCCTTCAATCAGTGTAACCATAGCAATATGTTCTTGATGCAGTCCTATCATAGAGGCTTGCGCTGATGGGTCTTTACAATACCTCTATTATGTATCTATTATCTACCCTTCTGCCTTTTACTCCACACATGTGAACATGCGAGCACATGTTTGATTCAGCTTAATGTAAGGTGAGAACATTCAGAGACATGAAAACATGAGAAAGCCGGTGAATGAGAAACAATGTCAAACCTCCGTCGACAAGAGAGGTTCCAGCAACTTTCAGAATTTAGATTTTTTAATTTTTGAAAAAATGAATTATATATTAAGGGGTCATTTGCATGTTTTATAATATTTTCATGCATTTTAGTTTAGTAGCAATTTTTTGTTTGCTGTTGGTGCGATCTTTGTAAAGTTTTGACGAAAATTACAGGGTCATTATACAATCCAAAAAAACCCCAGTAAAGATTCCCATGTAAATCAAAGTGTAATTCTGTCTGACATCATCTTCAGTCATCGTGCCAGGCTCTGAATTCTGAGAATCGGTCACCTGATTGATGACATATGTTTACATGATGAAATTCGCATAGTAATAGTATGAAATGGACGGAACCAATTTGTCAACTTCAATACCGAATCAGTGATCATCATGAAGTGTTCTCAAGACTGTGCATCTGTTGCTCTGTCGGTCTCTGTTCACAGTTTAACACAGAGTTCATTCAGTGATCTCTGGTAAAGGACCTTTATTTCCAATTTTATTTCCAGGGCAAGACTAGTCATTACAACCTGTCCCTTCACTGTCTGGATTAGTTCTCAGACAGCCGGTCATTAATCGAAGCACCCTGATGTCCCAAAGAGATGGGAAAGGATAAACACTCAGATCCACTGTGAGAGAAAAACTACTGCATGTACAGTAGAGCTCACGCTTTTACAGATGTGACATTGACCAGAGTATTTAAAAAGGAATATGATGTCAGGCAACTGGAAAGCCTCAGTAATACTTAGTAGTTCAAAAGATTTTTCATAGACTGACTGCAGTGGGGTGGTTCGATCCTGATTTCCAGTTTTCCTCTATTTTTGTGTGCTCTGCTTCCTGACCTCAACAGGATAACAGAGAAATAATACAACACAAAAAGGCATCGTTTTTTCAGGCAGGCTGGAGGGAACACCTTTGTTACAAAATTTTAGAGCACCAGACACATCGAGAAAATAGCGATAGAGATAGAGATTCATTATATCATCCACTGCTGAACTGAACAAAGATTGTAGGAAGGGTATAAAACATTAGCACCATTTGTCAGCCCAAAGCGAAAGAGAGAACCAGTTTGCACCATGGTAAAGAACCAAGAGGAACGAGAGCCAAGTCCATTTTTTTCCATAATCCAGAACTGTACTCATTTAAAATATACTGAGTACAGCAAGTACTGAAGTAGCATGAAGTTCAACCATTTAAATGCATGTGTGTTGTGCATGGGACCATCTTCAAAAACACACTGTAGTAAACCGGTAATGTTTTCTCATGATCCCATCGAGTAATAAGAGATTACCTGATATACAAAACAAGCAATCGATCTACTATGTAAACCGCTAATGCATGAATACAGATCAAAATAACAGTAAAAATAAAACCATGAATTAAAAAAAAAAACAGCTTTAGAAATCAGTTCATAACATGGCTGCAGGACGGAATCTTTCACATTATAAAGACATCAAAAACATAAAACCAGGGTCATAATGTAACAGGCAAGAGATATGAAGCGAAACTCAATTTAGATCATGGCCAAAACACACGGTAGAACTTGAAGGCTTTATGATCATGAGATTTGGTCAAGCTGGTCGTGGTTTACCCGTGTGAAAGTGACACGCAGCATGCAGCAGAGAATTAGTTTCACCACGTAAGTATATTCCTATATCAAAACTGATTGTTTCATTCCATCACTGAGATGCTGAAGTCAGTAAATTGGACCGATGAGGAGAGCCCTTTGAAAACGTGCTCTTGGTTTAGATCAGTCGAGTTCAATAACTCTTCATAGCATAGACCACAGTAAGGAATCGGGCTCCTTGTCTTAAATGAGAGCAGAACCGTTTGTTTGTTTTTATAAAGAATGTACAAAAGATTCCTGTAAAAGCTTCTAATTTCAAAAGGCTTTCCTTATTTGAAACTGTACAAACTTTATAAATTATTGGTACGAATTGTGATCTCTGCATTTTGCCTTTCACACTCAGCTTGCCGTACAGAAAACACAGAATCGGCCTAGGACACTAAAGGTAGCAAATCAAAAGAAAATGGTTGGTATGAAATACATTCGTTCTGTTAAGGTGTGGGCTACTAAAGCTTCTGCGGAAAATGTCTAATATCACTTCTGCTAATAAATGATAAAAGCCTTTGTATTGCATATATGGTTCAGAGATTCGGGGACAGGAGGATGGATTGAGACCATTACAGAAATTACAACCTTATTAATAGATAAAAGCACACAACATGGCCAAAAGTTTGGGACCCCTTTACTGTAAATCATATTATGCTGGGAATAAATATTTCTTCTAGTTTCTAAAACCTAAAATGACTTCCAGTTTCGAAAGGGTTAAGCAACATGTGGCTCTTAAGTCACTTTCGTTACAGTATTGTCAAAAATATTCACATCATGTTCTGGAAAATTTACTAAACTCAATAGTGGTGGCATACATACAGTACAATACATGATGTACAGTTTACCACAAACATGGTAAAACACGTTTGTGTGGCTTCAGAAAGAAGCATTTTCTTTCTAGCCAAACATGACTCTTTAAAGTAAGCTTTACTGTTTCACTTCAGTTTGTTTAATGTAAATAGGGATTGTGTGGAGCTGAAATTTTAATGCACTGTTTATATGCTGCCTTTGATTTAAAAGGCAAAACCTATGAACCTCGGAACAGATTTTCAGACTGTATAAACCTCAGCAGTCAATGAAACATGCTGTTGTTGATCCTAGACAGATCCACTTCACTTTAATGGCACTCGAAGTTCATCAAGGCTGCTCTATTGGGGCCGAGTGGGCGGTGACATATTGTAACAGAGCCATGTAAAAGGAATGAACTGCTATTTTCCCATCTTTTTTTGGTGCAAATTCAAAGAAAATCAGCTGATCAACAAAATCAGTATTAATAATAAAATAATCAGCCAAAAAAGAACGCTTAACAGACATAGACCTGTTCAGTATGAAAATGTCTCCTAATAATACATTTATCTAAAATCAAGCCCACAAAGCTTAGTCAGGAAAGGTACCCAACTCTTGGCCATGGACGCCCATATCTATTAGACAATTTAAAGTAACTTCATGTTTTTTGCATTATTAATATGCTCCAAGTAATCCATCAGTTTTCAACTGCAATAGCTCAAAAATGTCCAATTCATACTTAGAGTAAATGTTTTCAAAGCAATTAGTCATTTAGAGTCTGGCTCTCAGTTGTCCCATGTAAATATAAATTCAAACCCCCTTAATTTTAATGAGACAAGTTTATGTTCGAGAAAGTTTTGTTTCTCTGGTGAAGGACAAATTAGTATAAAGAATCTCACCACTGGAATATTTTTTACTCTCTATGACCCTTAATACTCATGTATCTGCTACTTTGAAGGAATGTTTGGTGAAAATACTGTTTTAAATGTACACCAGGTATTTCTTGCCAAAATTTGTGTTGATAGATGGCATGTATGTTTATTCTCTGATGAGGTGGGTAGGAAATAAAAAAATACTTTACTACATTACCATGACTGGTTCTTTGAATAAACATATTCAAATCTCTTTTAAATAAATACTTAAGTAAATCTGTAATAATAAAAGAAATCCATTTCATTATCAACTGCCTTAGTCCCTCAATACCAGAATGGCATGTTCTGTAATAAGTGTCTGTAAGTAAACATACAGAACAATATGACATGGTGGTATATTTATAGCCATGTCAAAAAGTAAACAGAAAATGCAACATATAGTCATCAAGAAAATATGAATGGCCACTTTATTAGGTACATCTACTTGTTTCTAGACAACACATACCATACAGATGCACTCTAGTTTTGAAATTACAGCTTGCAGTTTGTCTGTTTCTCAACATACATTATTAGTCCCCTCCAATGATCAGGACCCATATTGAACTATAGGACTACCATAATACGGATATTAGTTGGGTGGTGGATGATTCAAAGCATTTTACTGACATTGACTAGGTGGTGGTTACATGCATGTTGTGCTGGAGTTAAATGTATAACCATCTCCATGACAAAGCTGAAATGAGAAAAATCTACCAATCAAATGTTCAACCATCCAACCACCAACATACTGTAAAACACTGATAAAAATATTAGACTAATACAAACTGTGCAGAAACACACAAGATACTATGATTTTGTTAGAATTATTTGTGCAATGAAGTATGTGAGTGCACAGTGAGTGAATGTCATGTGGTCTGCTGTGGTCATGACTTTTTAAAGACACAGACAAACTACAACCTGCATAAGCAAAACTACAATGTATGTTTATATAATAAGTGAAACTAATTAAATTGAAAAATGACTGTTGAACAAGGAGGCATGTCTAATAAAGTGACCATTGTCTGTACAAACACAAAAATCTATAACAAATACTGCCTGTTCAAAACCTAACAAGTAACCTCTGTACTTTCTAATCGGTTTTCCACCACTGTGACAACCACCATACATGCCCTGGTTAAACAACTACCCTCAAAGTAAGTGGTCAACTGGTGCACATTTAAGTTTTCAGCTCAAGCCATTCCTTCAAATGTTCAGAATCAAGTGTTCAGAACAGTATTTGTTGTTCATTCTCTCTTGCATTCGCACATTCGCTCATCCTTACAATTGATTCATCAGTTATCTCTCTTGCATTGTTGTAACAATTTCTATGTACAACGTAAATTAAACATAAATTACTACACAAAATTTGTCTATTCACAAATGCAACATCATTGACCCAGCGAGGGAGAACATGACGCTCTGAGCCAATTCCCAACTCAAACCTGGAATAATTTAAGTTTCCCTTCGCACAGCTGTGTTTCCTGCACTCCCAGGACTGGATCGAGCTACTGAGACCTGACCTGAAAAACAGTGGGCAGTGAAGAACATGGGTCTCTCTGCTGAAAGCGGTATGATGGGACACCCACTTTGGAGTGCACACACACAGTGGAGCCTCTTTGCTTGTTGAAGTGGGAGTGATGTTTCTCGGTTAAAAAAGGAAAAAAAAAAAAAGTTCATCTCGCCTTGTTTTTCAATAAACAGAGCAATTGTAGAGTCTTGGATCTGTGCCTCTCTTCTTTACAAAAGTATAAATATATGTTTTCTCTTGGTTTTTCACATATGAAGGACATAGCAGATTAAGAACTCCTGCAGCTGTTCGGTTTGGCTAGTGCACCAGAGGAGCAGTAAATGAGCTGGTATTGGTTGTTTGCTGGCTCGTGTCTGAATTGACTTGTGGGACTGGGGTGTGTTTGGTGTGTGCCGTTGATAGTCTCTGCATAAATAGTGTGCCACGCAGTCCTGGGCCAAAACAACCATCCTGTCCAACTACAGCAGATCCATTTTGGGTCTGTAATGCAGGAGCAGCGGCGATTTCTGGAAAGAAAGAAAAAAACATGCATGTTTACACACACACACAAACACACACAATGGAATTGGAGAATGCTGAAGGTCAGAACAGACAGCAAGCTCTGGCATCCATCAGCTAATTTGTGTTGCAGCTCTATGAAGGTTATACAACTAATTAAATTCCAAGCAAAAAAAATGAATGAATTAATTAAAAGTTATTTTGTTCATGTGTTCAGTACTGATTGGGGAGCAAATGTACAAATTAATTAATTTAGATCTTTTTATTTCATCAGAACAAAATGCTGTTCGTTTAAAAAAAAATTTAAATCATTTACAAGAGACATTTATTGAAGTGAAAAATGAACTGCCAGTCAATAAAATACAAATTCAATGAAGAAAGATGTTTCCATGTAAGAACAAACGTTTAAAATAAAACAATGATTAAGGTATTATGGGGGGGGGGGGGTGTTGGTGGATAAATCCGCGGAAACTGGCCAGTGTGCATTTTATTATAAACATATAAAAACAGCTTTAACATCACTACATGATCTGATCAACACAAAACTTTACATTCCATAACAAAATGTTACCTTGAATCTCCATCTTGTCACCACAACAAATTTCAGTGTATGGTCCTTGCCCAAGATTTCTTCATTGCATAAAATGTCCAGCTGCAAATAGAACACACACACACACACACACACACACACACACACAAGTTAGCTGCTAAGCAAAGCATAACACACTAACGCATCACTGCCTCATGAATATGGCTGACTGCAAGGAGCAAACCATTTACACACACACTTTCTTGTACAGTGCATGCAGACTGAACTGCTTCCTCTTTTAAGTATTTAGTGTTTAGTCCAACCCCACAACCTGATTGGTTGAGAAGTGTTGTAATCATCGCAAAATTATATGATGACATCAATGGTGTTTTACACCAGTAAACAAAACTTTGAGCTAAATTTTTAAACCATAGTTGTTTCATGTCTCCTTTTTAATAACACAGATTGATTGCAATTAGGCGGCATTGTGGCTTAGTGGTTAGCACGTTCGCCTCTCAGCACTAGGGATTCCTTGTTCGAATCCCCATCTGGGTGGAGTTCCCCTGTTCTCCCTGTGTCTGCGTGGGTTTCCTTCGGGTTCTCTTGTTTCCTCCCACAGTCCAAAAACATGGATCAAGGCAATTGAGTTCTCCAAATTGCCCCATATAGAGTGTGTATGCGTGCATGTCTGTGAGTGAGTGTGTGCCCAGCGATAGATCGGCGCCCTGTCCTGGGTGTATCTGCCCAGCGCCCGAAATGTTCTCCCCTGGATGGGCATGGGGAACCCTAATATAGGATAAAGTGGAAGATAATGAATGAATGAATGAATGAATGATTGCAATTATTGCCCCCCCCCCAAATTCTATTTATATCATAACATTTGACCTCCACCTGGAGTTAGCAAATAAAATTTTTTATAATATAGAGGGTAAGTATAATTAGCCGTGAATTCCAGGTATAATAAATTAAATGAAATTTAGCTTCACTCCACAACAAAAAAATAATTCTGTAAAATACAAAAATCTGCTTTGTGATGAAATCGTGCCCAGAAAAAGTGGAAACACTACCAGATCTTAGTGCCGCAACATGAACATTTTTAAAACACATACCTTCAGTGCATAAAGGGCTGACAGTGTGGTAGTAAAGTGCATGTGTGTGAGATGTATGACAAAAATAACATAGAGCAGAATAACCACAGCCCCCCCTGCTGGAGGAGCCAATAATGAAAATTAAACACACCGCTATTTTACACATTTTGAACAAAAGACCAATAAGCTCTACAGAAGAGCTAAAAACACCGCAGCAATCACCAATTTGCAGTACAGTCTTTATACACTTTTGTTTCATTAACTTTCTTTGTTCTTTTCTGTGGGTAGGCAAATTGCTTCACTAGCCTGAGCTATTTTGGGACTTCATTATGACTGCCAGCAACAATGACTAAATGCTCAATCGGGAACAAAAGACATCTGACGGCTATATTCCAGCGAACAGAGCTCAGATGGAGCCCGGTGGCAGAAGCCCACCCACAGGCTTTTCATGAGAAAAATGGGTGAATGGAGATAATGATTAGTCGGGTTCCGAAGTTGGCCGCCTGATTCAAGGCGCAGTGCTTCTGACAGCCAGCCTGATGCATGACGGGAAGCAAATAATGGTTCAGAGCCTCATTTCTGGTTAAAACACGATAAAAAAACGTAACAGTACACCGTGCAGCGTGAAAAAGCTCAAGACGTGCACATCGTCTCTGTAAGGGGCACAACACAGAGAACAAAGTTCTCAAAGGAAACAGGTCTCAGTGTCACAAAAGCAGCAAAACTCACTGAAATGCACCATCAGGGGTCACTTTTAATAAAAGAACACCCTGCAAAGCTGTTATTATTTAGGGCTGAAGGTAAATTTAGATAATAAATGGCACCACATGGACTCACCTCATTGAATGATGTCAGGTTAAGCTTCTTGGCGATGAATTTCTTAAGGTGAAGGACGGTGGCTTGAGCCGAACATCGGATCCACTTGCGTTTGAGTCCACGCAGCTTACTGCTGTTACATTCCAGACAGATACTTACCTGAGGAAGCCAGAGCGAGCACGAAAACAATCATAAGCAAGAGTAATGATTTGGGAATGGAGCCAACAAACAAAGGTAATCTGTCTCATTAAACTCCGACTCAGTTGGACCCTCACGTTCCGAACTGACCAGTAGTCTACAAAAGCACTGCGCTCCCTGACTTAAATTCAAACTACTGCATTAATAAATCAAATAAACTTTATTTTTAAATAAAATATGCACCACGGTCACTGAGCAGATTTAAAACATCCTCACATGAGCAAAATAAACGCAAAGTGAAATAAAAAGCCAGGCTCAAAACAGTCAGTCCTGTTAAAGAAGAATCCACACAACAGAATTGATTTAAGGGCTTTTTAAGGGTATTTCCAAGACAGGAAGTGATATTGACATGTTTGACATGTCATTGTTTTCAGACTATTAAACTTCTGATTCTTATTTTGATTATTGATCAAAGTCAACACCTGTGGCTGACGGGAATTTAAGGAAAGGGGTTGTCTCATTTGTTACTTATTAATATAAATATGGTTCCAAAGGCTAACCCAACTACAAACTAAGAACATACTGAAGGGATCGATATTCTGATGCTTAAATCAAAGCTAAAGATGATAAAGGAAATGTTAGTGTGTGCGAGTTTGTAATAAATAATAAAAGTCTGCTTAATGTAATATTTTTTAATGATTATCCAAAGTGACTGAACAGACATTCTAAAAAGAAATCTCATTAGCCGAGGCAACTTTTGCACACGGAGATGTCGTGAATTGGCACAGTTACCTCTTTGATTAGCTGCTGATTACACCCACAGTAAAGGCTTAATGCCAGTTATTGTCCTGAGCCACACTGTGCGTGTATGTTTGTGAGTGTGTGTGTGTGTGTGGGTGTGTGTGTGTGTATGCATGGGCATGTGTTTTGGATTTTACTCAGTGTGGCTTCAGCTGTTCCACCAGCCAACACTAATGAAGAAAGATGAAGCTCCTGTACTCCTAAGGAGCCCCATAGAAACCTGATGTGCGAACGCATAAAAACAGTGTACACAAGGTTTAGAGAGGCTAACCACATTACTATTTGAAGGGAAAACAGTGTGATTGAGGTGTCGGCTTTTTTCATGGCCTTCACTAACAGGAAATTGTAGAGAAAAGGTCCAAATGGATCAAAAAAAAAGCAGCAAAAAAATCAGGCCGGAGTTCAGCAGCAGGAAATGTGCCATTAGTGTAACGAAGTGAAATATGATTCTGTGTGTTTGCGCATGTGGGTGCATCATTACCGGGTCATTACGGCCCAGGCGGGCCTGTTATAACCAACCCAAACAGTGACATAAATGACTAATGTAGTCTTGGCTCAAGCCAATTACACCTTCAGATGAAAGCAAGCAAGACCCATCCAACCGCATCTAAACCCAGGCTTAGGGGGTAGATTTTGTAATCATCACCGGCAAATGCCAAAACCTCTAATGTGACCTGTACTTACTGCTACCAAGATCACTGTTATATTAATAAGTGATGCTGATCTGCATGTTTGATACTTTAATTTCTAATTCAGAAATAATATTCACACATTTCAAAAACATTTTCAAATTTCCTTTGCCTGAATCAGTCACTGATGCATCATTGAAAAAAAACTATCAAAGCTCATCATCCCCATATCATACAGATAAGTATTTACTAAAATAAGCCTGAAGTGCTTGAAAGAAATTGGATCAATCATACCAAATTAATATATATCTCTATATCTCCATGGTCTAATAAAAAATTGCAATTAACCATATATCTGCTGCAGGTTAAGCAGCTGTACTGGGAATTAGAATAATGGCTGTGTAATTTAAAGATGGGGAAGAAAAACAACAGCTACTTACTTACACCACCTAAATGAAATCGTTCTTTGCCACGTTACTGATATTTCTAACTTCTAGCATCTTTGCAGGCCTTTGGACACACATATAGCTTTAAGCCCCACAGAGATGGATGTATGCTTTCCTTCCCTCAATCTTCCAAATGCTCCATTTCTGGCTGAGCTGCACTTTTTTCCAGCCAGCGCCGGCAGTCTGCCATGGATTTAGGGTACATCTGCATTTAAATTCCAAGCACTACCCCAGCAATAAAGGCACACAAAGTGCTGAGGTTATCATATATTCCCACACCTGGGTGCTTTATGCTTACCCAATGAGGAGTGCACCCTCATGCAAAGTTGACAAGCTCGCGATATAAGCATAATCAATTGCATTTCGTACTGTGGCACAATAGTTTACTATTATTTTAGTTCTTAATAGCAAAGTAACAGATGGGCATGCCTGACAAGAAGAAGGTAGTCAGTGCAAATGTTAGCAGTTAGCCAATGGAAATTCTCATCTGAATTCAATATGTGAGAGCAGAGAGGTAATCTCAGATTCTGCCCTTTCAGGGAGTGTATGAAGTCCAGACCCCAATCTCCACTTCCTGCATTATTAACAGTACGACAGGCTGTGGAGTGGACAGGAAGGAATACTGAACAGCTTCTTACTAAAGCCTCGATGCAACAGCAGTGCATGATCATCATCCCAATTCATCTCTGTGGCTAAAATGTTAAGTAAGACATCACTTTTGGGATGTAGTTAAAATACTAGTGTGAAAATCGTAACTTCTAAAGCTGTATTTATAGAAAGTTTTTTACGACTTGTACTGTTGACTTTGTATATTTGTGTGTAGATATATATATATATATATACACACACAAATATACAAATATATATATATATATATATATATATATATATATATATATATATATATATATATATATATATATATATATATATATATATATATATATATTTTTTTTTTTTTTTTTTTTTTTTTTTTTTTTTTTTTTTTTTTTAAATTTTTTATTCTAATTAGGTTTGTGGGAGTGCTTGAGCCCTTTCCTTCTCAGTCAGGTTGCCAGGCCACAAATACACAAACAGTCTTTCACACCTGGGATTAATTAGCATTTTCAATTCCCCCTACAGACAAACATTATATGGAAAAAAGTCTTAGAACATACCTTTATAAATCAGTAATTTTATGTGTGAAGTAATCATTGTCCTCTGAATTGAATGCCTCAGTAATTGGCATAAAAAACACATGTATAAAAGCTATAGTTACTTGTTTTCTCACCTGTAATCAGGTAAACTAAAAAGAACAGCATCAACCCTAACGGAAAGTTCAAGTTTCTACAAAATGTAAAAGTGAAAATGAGAGAAAGTGCTTTATCCTTTACCTGCTCATCACTGCGATGATAATCATTATCCTCCTCTGGTTTCTCATCTCCTTCTTTTTTTGCAGCTTCCTCAGACTTCACATCACCTGGTTTGAGGAACAAATATGAACTGATGAGCAAGTTAGAGCCAAACGGAAAAAGGCTTTTCTTTTGAAGAGGGTCAGAGTGACAGCATAACTGCAAGGCTTTTTAAAGAGAATTGAATTTCACATATTGTTCTTGAGAGTTTCAGCCTTTAGTGGATCTGCTCAAGCTTACAGTGAGTAATGTCCAAAACTCCACCAAAAAAAACAAAGCAAACCCTACTACAAAGCTAAAACCACAATGCATCCAAAACAAACCCAATGTGTATATATGTATTTAACAAATTAACTTTTAATCATCAAATTTAAAAAAAAAAACATTACTGACAATTTTATAGCAGTTGCATTGGCGGTGATTTTTCATCAAGTCTGTCTATTGATTTTTTTGGATGCCAGTCAGTTCAGGCAGAGAGGAAGAACTTCCTGCCACAGTGTCTAGCACACTATGGCCATTTTTCATTTCAGAAACACTTACTAAACCCTATACAGAGTTCAATCTAGTGTTTTCACACAGATAAATAGCTCTTAGACTCCAAAGCATTGTGGACTGTCGGAGTTAAATGTCAATAAAACATCTTTAAGAGCTCTGGAGTAAGAAAATGCAATTGCCCTATTGTCATTAGCCTTTTACTTCCGGCATTCAAGTACAATGTAATCCAGGGCTTAGCTATCTAAATGTTAACAACATGGCAGCAGCCCGGTGTTCAAGTTGGGAGCTGGTTCACCAGCCTGGCCTTGCACTCCACATGCACAAAAATCTGCGGCTGATGGGTGGGAGGCAGAGTCACCAGATCTGCTAGCAACACAGAATATGGTTCCTCCAACTAATTCAGAACTCTGTTGATGGGATAATAACAAAATAATAATAATAATAAATAAAACGGTTAAAATATGGTGACAATATAAATGTTGGAAAGTGTATGTGTTTCCTGCAGGTACCAGCTCTTGTCTTGTTTACATAACCATGTTCTCACAGCATGAATTCTCTCATCAGTTTCAAAGTGCGCCCCACACACAAAGCATCTTAAGAAGCCCAAACAGATGGAAGTCTGAGGAGGTCAGATCTGAAGCAGCACTGTCCGACCCAATCTGGCGATTTGTTCCCATGTTGTCTACATCTATTTTTCAGAAATCCACGTATGATCACAGCTTTTCTAAAGGAGGCACTAACTTGAGAACTAATGTGTTAACCTTAAAAGTAGGAACTCAAAAAAGGTTACTATTTATTACCTGACAAACAGAACGGCATATCTACAACCTGCACTTTTGCAAAGCCCAACATATGGATTTATTGCCGTCATCAACCCCCAAATCTGTTTGTTTTCCTTGTTCCTGTGCTTTTATAAATGTGTTCATAAAACTCTTACAGATCTTTTGATTCATTTATAATTCATAACAACACATTTATGCATTCATTATTCATAGCCGACTGCCCTACCTTACAAAAAGCTTGTGAGGTAAATGACAGGTTTAAACAACAACTCAAACGTCTTGATTTTTCATTCACCAGACTAAGCACAAGACACCACATATACTGCTGTACAAAACCCAATTATGCTCAACCTTATTCCCTGTGGCTTTTATAAGACTAAGAAAACACTCTCACATCTAATTAATAGTCCCTCATTTTGCAGCTATGGACAATGACGGAGTAATCAGCCAGAAAGGTGTCCTTCACCTTACAGACAAAAGCTGAGCAAAACTCATCAGCAAACAGCAGACTAAAAAAAATTTTTAAAAAGTTTGTGCGCTTCCAATTCAATTAAACATTGTTGCATGGATAGAGGTTCGTCCTGAGTGTATTCAGAACATCTTTAAACTCAGCTTAAAATACGCTGGTTAAACTGAAGAAGGCAACATTAGTGGATGCTAAAGATGGATTTCCTGCTAAAATTGATTTCTTGCCGGGAAGGAGATGACTGGATAGTAGTTCCTTCTACTGTGGATAGAACAGCAGGGAAACAAGAATTGATCAGTCAGACTCTTTCTCTCTCAGTTAATTAGCATACTGAAGAATTAAAATGAGATAAATTAGGTTTTTTCAATGAATGTTCAACAATAAGTTGAATGAGTGACTGTCATGTAGAACAGTGGTTCTCAACCCGGGGTCCAGGGGGCTGCGCTAGGCTTTATCAGCTCTGAACTCGCTGCACTCTCTACTCTGGGATTTTAGAAACTTTGCCCAATATTTCTGACACTTCAGAAACCAGGCCAAGACTGAACACTCAAACTGTATTAAATTATTGACAGGCACTACTATTATGAAGGAAAATACCCAAAGGCCATTAGAGCCTTCTGTATGAATCTGGACATATTAAAGCCCCCAGTAAAAAAGCATGAGGCATTATTAAAGAATTTTACATGTGATTTCTTTCCGTAGCCTTCAGCGAATAGAGCTGCGAGTTTCTCCAGTTTTAACTGATCACATTTGACTCTTGCTTTTGTCTTTTCCATGTTACTCTAAAGAACACGTTGAACAGAAACGTAAATAAACCCTGCAATGTGAGATGCCGGCCGGCATAAAATGCTGAGACGGGGGAAGCCAGAGACCAATTCCATTTCCATTTGAGCCTTAATCACCAAACCCAAGCTTATGCATTAGCGATTAGGGCTGTGGGGCTGCCATGCCTCTGGGTAGCCATCCACAAAACCCATTAGCACAGACTAGAATAGAGTTACTTTGAATTATATAGAGCCCAAGGTCTAATTGGGTGCTTTTTGACTGATGCCATATTGATTCCTGGATCCTCTTTCCTTTGACCCTTTACTCTGAAAACAATCAGAATTCAGAAACTTGGTCTTCCTTGGAGAAAATTCTGGTCCAGTTCTTGCAGTACACCATAAACAATAATTATTTAAAGAAAAGACAGATGAGTAAAGCAGTAGAGAGAGTGACTGGTACGGTATTTTACAAAGCTTGCACTCGGCATATAAACATTATAGAACATTTATAATATTAAAGCAGCTCTTCTAAATCTGCAGCTCATGGACAACATACAGCTCAAAGCTTAAGTAGTTCTCTAGTCTTTATTATACATGCACGCATATGCAGATATTCCATTGGTTATTTTTATGACCCACTGCAGCTAAACACATTTTGATGATCATTTCTGCTCAAAAAGAAAAGAAAGCTTTAATGAGCAGGCTGTTTCTGTAGGATACTGCATTTCCTCCTCTATAACACCTCTTTCAAACACCATTTACATCCTCAGCAAGAGATGTGGCAATACAAAGATAGGATGTTCAGGAAACAAGAGAAAGTAATTATCACTGCGAATTTAATTGGATGACACCAGCTAACTGATAAGAGGATGTGCTGAACGTACCGTTGCGCTGGGATTCCAGGTGGGCTTTCATGTTGCACAACTCTCCTTTGATATCGCCAGGTACCTCCATGCCCAGTTTCTGATAGAAATCTCTCTGCTTTTTCAGCTCCGCTACACAAGGAAATACATACAGATTCACTTTCAAAGTCTTTTCCAAATCTTGACGCTCCAGTAGCAAGACATCTGCTGTGTGTGGGACTCGAAATAAAGCAATAAAAACCACCTACCTTCCTGCAGACCTGGCACCAATTTGTAGACAATGTCTTGCATTGTTCGGTCATGACTAAAGGGTGACACATGGAAGAGAGTCAAAAAACATTCACAAGTCAATACAAAATAAAAAAATATATACATACAGGGTTTCTAAAAAGAATGAGGACACCTTTTAACACAGCTTTTTTTGTTTAGGTAACCATGATTATTGAGGATTTGCATACTTGTTTGTGCCAGTATTTAATGATTGGCTATTATGGTGGAGTACTCACAGCTGTGGCACATTCTTTTTTTTTAATCTAGCACTCACATTTTTAAGAGGTCATGCATTATGCCACTGTCTATGCAGCTTTCAAACATCATTTTCTGATGTGGACTACTGTAACAAGGTGTTCCCACCAGCAACAAACTGAGCCAGTGCTCACTTGGGCAGAGACACCCAATTTGTCAAGTCTCACACTTCAGTTGTTTGGTGAAAACCACAGCATTTATAAAGTGTTCAGTTCTCACCAGCCAAAATGAACCGAACTAGAGGCAGCAAAAGTGAGTATATGTAGAAAAAATCCTAAATGTAAGAACTTTCACTAAAGTCCTGACAATATCATGGCCTAAAATAATGTAATCTAGAGATTACATAATCGGTATCAGATGGAAAAAACTTTTTCATGAATTAACAGTCTTTTATTTTTTAGTAAAATCCTGTCAGGCTCGACTGATGTAATGCCGATCTGAAGAGAGTAACATTTATTACGAGCAGAGCTGATAATTTGGGCAATAAGTAGTGTAATCTAATAAAGTGGCCAGTGAGTGTACATAAGCAATAAACTGGAATTTAAACAAAGCCGCTCAAACTTTTAAATCAGGCAGTTTATATAATGCAGTCTGGGTTAAAAAAGAAAAAAAGTGTATTTGCCAGTTACATTTCATTTGGTCGTTTAGAAGACACTTTTAATCCAAAGTGACTTACAAGTATCTCAACATGGTTGGGGTCAGAAATACAAGGATGGCCATCAGCACATCAGAAGTAATAAGGGTTAAAGGCTTTGCTCAAGGACCAATATTTGCAATTTTAGTGGACCTGGGATTTGAGCCTTCAGATTGACAACCCAACACACTAACCCCTGAGCAACCACACCCCTGTGATGTTCCTGAAAGTTCATGCTACAGGCAAAACCGAGCTTTTAGCTGAGGATCAACAGCATTTGACGTGAAGGATAATAGACTATAAAGTGTACTATGCCGTATCCACTACAACTACTTTGTTTTCTAAACTTGTTTTGTGTCAGACCTGATTTTTAAGACACAGCATTTTAAAGCTAGCAGCTTTTAGATTACATCTTCTAGCTTCTTTTCCTCCAGAGACAAAAGCTCTAAGTGTGCTGACTGCACCTGATACTATATTGCACCTCACGAGATGCAGTTACCATGTGAAACTGCCTCTGGGATTTATCTCCCTCTGGTCAGTCTTCAGAACTAAGCTGTGCCATAATATTGACAAGGCAAATTTTGTTGCCTCTGCAAAAAATTCATGACCCTGACACATCCCACATCCAGATATATCTGCTTTCACTTCAGCAACAGGAAAATTTCTGGTAAATATGCACAATTCAAGCACTGTTTATCTGCATACAGAGAAATATTACCATGTCTGCATCTAATAAAAAGTTCCGCAAATTGGAATATAAGTGAAAATATAAAATACAGATATATATCCACGCCTTTTAAACAGAGTCAGAGTTTACCAAGTAAATGTTTTTTTTAAAAACTTTGTCACACATATTAGACATCCCACTCATCTTTGGTACGGTCTTTAATGGCATGTTAGTCATGTGAAATACATGCAAACACATACAGCGAACATTATCAGCTGGATACACCAGCTAACAGGGCTTGGTAGCCCCCTGCTGGGCTGTAATGGGCTCCACACTGGGATGCTTGCATGTCTGAGGCATAGAGGTTTTATAGCAAAGGTATAAAAAGAAAATAAAGTGGTTTGTAGCAGCTACAATTGCCACCCACTGTGTTTGGAAATAAAAAAAGCTATCAAAGTGCCACAGCTTAGAAGATAGAAGCTTTTATAAATTAATTTACCATTACAGCCTCAAACTCAACGTATATATAGTTTATGATTAAGAATGTTTTTATTTATTTTAAGTTATTTGGATTATAATGACATTATTAAATTAAATACACCTATTTGTATATAATTGACCAGAAGTGACCATAAAAACTAAAATGTGCCAATATCGACTAAACTTGTAAAATAAAAAATCTTGTTTACTGGAAATATACATTATCAAATTCTAGGCATGTGTTTTGGAGTCTGAATGAACTGATTAGTTAGACTGGCTGTGTTCTATCCTGCAACAACACATTTGGGAAAACAGACCCAATTAAAAATTGCTGACATTCTCCCATTGGAAAGGCACATAAGCCCGGGGATTACGGCGGTATTTAGAGTTACCAAACTGTGGCTGCATGCTTTCATAAGTATGATAGTGAGATCTCGCTGATGTGTGTGTGGATATATACATAGACACTCATAAACATACACATTGTCTGGTCAAAATACAGAGGTCATTCACTTCACAAATCTCCTTAAGCTTTAAGTAAGTAAACATACTCCACGGCATACAAACAACATATAATACAATTTAAGACTGATGAATCCAGGCATATTTGTCCTGGGAGACACCTGAGCCTTCATGGAAAAAAGAACAGACCCACAGATGGCCATGAACCTGGTTAATTGGTACATTTTGGTACTTGACACAAATCTTATAGACGCATTATGTTATTGAGAAGACAATGTAATTTTTAAATTTTAAAAGTCCAAAAAAGTGTTTTGGCCATTTATCAGCATGTGTGCCCTGCTAATGATAAGTGAACCATAAGTGGACAATTCATACTTTTCTGTTTTAATATTTAATATAAGATTTAATATACTCACTGTTCTCAAAATACCCCTTTGTCCTTATAAGCACTCTGCAGAGTTCTCTGTACATACGCCTGCTACTGCAGAACTATGGCATTGTCAATTTTTAATGTGTTCAGAAAAAATCTTTCATCAAAGCACAACCATTATTACAGTGCCGTTAAATGAAATAAAATAACTGAGAACTGGTTCAAAGGCAGAAAAAAGACCCAGGCTTTTCTCATTCAAACAGGTTGAGAACATCATAAAGGTTCTGGTTAAACTGTGTAACTCTAACAAACACACATATGCAATCTGGTTCTTTCAAAGCATCCACTGAGACTGTTAAACCCTAAACACCTGGTAATTCAGAACATTAAATATGATGCTCCCTGCCTGATGCTTGGTGGGAGATGCACTGTGGAGAAAAAAGGGGCTTTCTTCTTTTGTTCTTGTCAGTAGTTTGGAGCATTTTATACAATGTCACAATCTGAATTGAAAAAATTAGCAAGACATTGTTTGAGAATTTACTGAGGCATCTATATTTCCGGGTCCAAACAATGGGCCAAAAGCCAATTATAGAGCTTTATCCTCAGAATAAATTGCTGGTCTGACAACAGGGAAGAAATAAATAGATAAAGTTGCACATGCTGTGTTTACACTACTATGCTTAAGCAACTCAATTCCAGTTTTATGCCCTAATGCAAAATTTCTCAAGGTATGTGGTGCACCCCATGGGGTCATAACAGCCTTAAATTAAGCGAGCCTTGATAGAAAAAATTTGACATCCACTGCCCTAATTTGAGTCATATCGGAGGTCCATATAAACAAGCTAAATCAGATTTGAGTCACTAACATATGTGGTCTTTAATACGATACATATCCCATTTACGGCTATGTGACCTGAATTTGCATTTTAATATATACCTAATTTTCCCAGGCATGACAATGTCACATAAAAGAGCAGGATGCAATACTGAGCTCTGTTACGCTGAAGAATGAATCATGTTCTGAGACGGTGTTGTGTGTAGATTACTCGAGTCTGTCTGCTGCAGTACATACTCACCCAATATACTGCAGTGGGTGGCTCTGGTGAATGACAATCCTACATGTGGGGCACGTGTTGTTCTCTTCCAAGTACTTTACTAAACAGCTCCTGCAGACTGTATACACACATCACATGCATTAACTGCATGACATGACCGTTTCAGAGAGTAACAATGTTAATTACCTGTAAAATTATTTTAAAAGCAGTTATTACTGGACTAAAAGAAAATAAATAGCTGCATTTTTAGCACAAATTCTGCAAAGTAAATAATTTAAATAGGTAAAGAAAAAAAACAAGGCTAATGAGAAAATAAAATATTACATTTGTTTTTCATCCTGCAGAGAATGTCTGCTGGAGGGGGCTGATTCAAACTGGTTGATCTGTCACAGGTTAAAATCACAAAATAAATGTGACAATTGCCCCCTCTACTGTTCAATGTATAGTTTGACAGGAAGAGCGCTATAGTGTGGGCCCAATAAAGCATGTACGTTTTATTTATAAAATTATTATAAAAGTGAAATGTATTTGAACAAAAATAACTTATGCTGAATTATTGTTCATAAAAATTACAGTTTTAAATTTAAATGGAGCTGAAAAATGCACGCAAGGTATTACTACCCTTTATAAATGTATGTATGTATATGTAATTCCAGTCACCAGTCATACAGTGTGTGTGTGTGTGTGTGTGTGTGTGTGTGTGTGTGTGTGTATACTCACAAGTGTGTAAGCACTCTGTGACAGTTGTGGCATCGATCAGGTAACCCTCACATAAGCGACAAGTAATGTGGGCATTTATATCCCACAGTTTGATCTTTCTTGTGAGCATGTCGGGGTTCTGAATGAAAATAAATGAACATATGAAGTCGGAACCTCATTCAAATCCATTTCAGTTTTAAAAAATGTCAAAAGGCTTTACTGTAAAATAAAGCTGTTTGGGTGGCATAAAGGTGAACAGAAAAGGCGGTCTCTTTTAGGGCAACATCTGCTTAAATTGGAACAATATATCAGATAAATAAAGCCAGCAGTGTTAATGGATGCTAGAAAGGATCCTTGACTCAATTTACTCATAATCCAAAAACTGATCAAACAGGGAAGTTGAAATGTGTCAGTAAAGCTCTTTTGTCTTTTAACTAAAAATAAAACAAGGTCTTTTGTGTGGTACAGAGGAAGTGATGCTTCATACTGCACAAAACAGCAACACAAATGGCAAAGAAAAATCTCTGAAAAGCCTGTAAACAATCTGGTTTCTATTTTGGATCATTTCTAGAATTTCTGTTTACAGATTACAGATAAAACATCTGACAAACAAAATCATTCTCACTATCTTCAACAATCACATATCCTCCATCTCATCACAGTCCTGTGGCTCCTTTGATAATCAGAGACTTTTTGAACTCATTTAGTTTTTAAAGGAAAAGAATGATAACACACTCAAATCAAGGCATCCAAGATACAGTACCAGTCAAAAGTTTGGACACACCAACAGTACATACAGTGTAGTCGTTTCTCTAACAGTCAGGACCCCAACAGTACCACCAGATCAGGTATTATTTGGTTGATGTATTATTCGTATCCCAGTGGTGTCATTGAGGTGGAGAATTAAACTATACAGCACTGCTGCACTAAAACTGACAATAAACAATCCAAATCCAATCCACCCAAATTATACATGTTCTATGATAGCTCTGACCAATAGAAAACAGAGAACAAATGGAGGTCTGTATAAATGAATAAATAAAACAAAAATAAAATAAAATAAAAACTTACCCCTAAAGCTGCCATGTATCTACTGCAGACAGAGTGGCAGCCAGACTGGCATTAACTCTGCATCCTGAACTCTTGTGCGTTCACCTACAAAGGAAACACAAAACAGCATGAAGACAAAGTGAAAGCCAACTTGAATGCATCACATCAACATGTGGGCAGGTAACAGGTGATGCTTTTCACCAACACACTGCTTTTACAAATCAATAAAAAGCTTATGCTACCACCTCGCTACAGGGGACAGACATCGAAAAACGATGCAAAAACTAAGTATTTAAATAAAAGCAGCCTTCCAGTCCTTTGTCAAGGAAACAACCAACCAGCAGACCATCTGATGCAACAAATATATTAAAAAGAACTGTTTGTTTAAAAACAGCTGGTTGCCGGCAATTGTTAAGTATTAATGATGCATTAGACAAACAAATGCTGTGTGAATGTGCACACCCGCTATTTTGTGGTCATGACAAATATTAAAGTATACTCCATGCTTTTAATGGAGGCACTGCTGATAGAGAACTGTGCAACACAATCAATTAATAATTAAGAACAAACAATAGGAAAATGCACCTGCATTTTAATTACTGATGCAAAAAGTATTTAATTACTAAATTAAATTATAGAATTTTATTGCTTAATTTAACTCTGATACGACATACAGTGGGTTGCAAAAGTATTCATACCCCTTGAACTTTTCCATATTTTGTCACATTACAACCACAAACATAAATATATTTCACTGGAATTTAATGTGAAAGACCAACACAAAGTGGTATACAATTGTGAAGTGGAATGAAAGTTATACATGAATCAACAATTTTTTTTACAAATAAAAAACTGAAAAGTGCGATGTGCAAAATTATTCAGCCCCCC
>JAFMOD010001012.1:304884-350104 GCA_019802435.1 Corydoras maculifer | reverse complement strand
GTTGCACTCAGGGAAAAGGGGGCTGAATAATTTTGCACATCGCACTTTTCAGTTTTTTATTTGTAAAAAAATTGTTGATTCATGTATAACTTTCATTCCACTTCACAATTGTATACCACTTTGTGTTGGTCTTTCACATTAAATTCCAGTGAAATATATTTATGTTTGTGGTTGTAATGTGACAAAATATGGCAAAGTTCAAGGGGTATGAATACTTTTGCAACCCACTGTATGTATAACATTGAACCCAAACCGTTTAGGGAAGGTCCTGTTCTGTTTTAGTATGATTACACCATTAACAAAGCAGCATCTGAAAACGTCTGGCTGGGTGAGTTTTGTATGGAAGAACTTGACTGGCCTTCACAAAGCCCTGACCCCAACCCCTTTGAGATGAACTAGAACAGAGATTGTAAGCCAGGCCACCAAATCCATCATTAGTGTCTTGCCACACTAAGGCCCTTCTGGATGAATGGGCTAGGAGGATTACCTCACACACTCCAACATCTTGTGCAAGGACCTTTCCAAATGATTGGATTCTGGTCTACTTGATGGGAATACATTACGTCCTTCTGTACGTGTATTTGCCAAAATTTTTGTTCATATACTGTATGTATTGATAATTGCCAGTATGTTGTAAAAGACAATGACAGCATGCAACCACTATTGTTCTCTTCATTCCAAGACACCCCCTTAACACACACACACACAACAGAGTTTAGACAGAGTGAATAAACAAGCCACCATTAGTGCTTCCTTCTGCCCACTGGCCTGTAAAATGACTTCCCTTAGGTCAGAGAGATGACTGCAGAGTGTCTACAGTTGCATTACTAAACTCATGTGACTCTTTATTGAGAAACTACAAAAAAGGGAACAAGTATAAAAAACAGTCCAACCAGCTTTTCTGGCTTAACAGAAATATGACAAACTTAAATGATAATCAGATGCAAAAAAAACACAATTCAACAGTTTTAATTATGGAGCCAGTGACTAAATAAACTAATGTTTGTCATTCATAATGATATAAAACAGACTCCTGTAGTTTATGGCTCTGGGGTCACATACTGTCCGGTATGAGGTTAATAGCAGGTATAGTATATTGTGTATATGAAGCAGTCATTGAGGTTATGGACCCGGCTTTGCGACCTCAATGTCCCTGATTCAATTCCTGCTCCCAACAAGTGCTATGATGGAGGTGTCCTTGGGCAAGGCACCTAATCCTAATTGCTCCATAGGTGCCATGTACGCCGCTCCAGGCACATTTGCTCACTTCACTAAAGTGGTGTGTGAGTGTTTCACTGCAATGATCAGTTAATGTGGAGCAGTGTAAAGTGTAAAACACAGTAGGGCAAATTAGATCACATTAAAATAACTTTAGTAAATTTAGGGCTTGCCCTGTCCTGGGTCTATCTGCCCAGCTCCCGAAACGTTCTCCCCTGGATGGGCATGGTGAACCCCACCGCGACCCTTAGATAGGATAAAGTGGAAGATAATGAATGAATGAATGAAAATTTAGAGCTTTAAACTTTTTACGGAAATATGACTTTCAAAACAAAAGCAATGTGGTTGTATTGCATGCAGGGTTGTGAGCTGTACGTCATACACACAGTTCCTTACAGCGTCCTTTGATAAATCAATCGACCAGCTCTGCTTTAAACACACACGTCAGCAGAACCTAAACATCTGCTTTTAGCGGGGGAAAAAAAAACATAAAACAAAGTGATTTTTAACTATTAAACTTAATGGAGCACAACATCCTCCTGGGTTCCTTCGTTTAGATGATCTAAGCACATGAAAACTTAGAGTACATAAGTTCACATGACTTCTTTATTTCTGATTGAAGTTAAACAAGCGTCATAGCACATGAATGTCACATGCACCAGTCAAATTTAGCAAACAATGTGTGTCTCACATCAAGCATTATAGTTCTGACTCGGGCACCTGATACACTTCTGTTGCATGAGTGGATGGCATGACCTCTCAGCATCAACAAATGTGTCAACTCAACTGGAATACTTAGTAATACGTGTACATGTGCACAATGACTGAGGACTCGTCGGTCACTCAGGAGGGACGTTGAGATTAATCAACTTGATTTCAGGCAAACAATAGAACAATTTTACTGATTTTAGACTGTTCATATGACAAGGTCGTTTAATGTACTGTGCATAAATTTAAGTCCCACATTTAAATAGGTAAGCCTGGGGGCAGGTGTATAATGATTTAAAATACAGCTGAAATCTGACATGCATGTTTGGAGATTAAATGCGACATCATCTGCTTAATATAAGCCATCTTCGTTTACTACACTCTTTGAGGGAAGCCATATCCTGTTTCCATTTCAGATGCAGAGTTTGAATACGAAGGAATCATGTGTATATAGATGCACTTTTTCATTTTACAGACTGTAGTCCATCTGTTTCTCTACATACACGGTCCTCTTTAATGGTCTGGACCATTACAGAACTACCACCCAACAGCTATTATATGGGAGGAGGATTATTCTCTGCACTACATTGACACTGATGTGATGGTGGTGTGTTAGTTCGTGAGGCACTGGTATAGGTGGATTACAAAGCTTAATAGTAGGGGTGGGTGGATATTATGCCTTTCCAGTCCAATTCAATTGCATACTCTGATCCATTCATTCATTCATTATCTACCGCTTTATCCTCTATTAGGGTCGCGGTGGGGGTTCCCCATGCCCATCCAGGGGAGAACATTTTAGGCGCTGGGCAGATGGACCCAGGACAGGGCGCTAATCCATCGCTGGGCACACACTCACTCACACAGACACACTCTATATGGGGCAATTATGTTACTCTGATTCAATGGCATGTTATTCCATTTAGTGTTGTGGGTAGTTCAATTTTTAAGGATAAACAGAATGTTATTATTTACAAAATAGCCCTAAAATTCAACATGGAAAAAATATTATAATAAGCATTTTAATCCTTATTATGTCTGAAAATAGTAATGTTCTTTCTCAATCATTGACAAACACACAACCTGAATGGCTGCATTTATAAACAGAGGCAGCAGCAGTTATTCTGCACAATGAACCACTGTAAGGATAATCACTGATAAGGACACGCAGCATGTGAACAGAAATAGCACCCGTACATATACACATTCCAGAGAAACACCTCAGGTCATGAAGATTGACATAGCATGAATGCAGGCTAGTATTTCAGAGGTGAAGATGTTGAGGACACGCCTGGGCACAACCTTTTAACAAGTGCGTAACGCCTTTTGCACAGCCTTTCATATATTGGCACTAATAAAGAGCCTTCTGTTAGCCTGTACTGCTGTTGCAAAGGCAGACACTGGCGTGCACACAGACAAACAGACAGAGCCTACAGCCTTATTATGAGTGTAAGACTGTTTGCAGTCTTACACTTGGGTTACCTGGGGTATTGGAGCCACTGAAGTCAGTTTAAAACTTGAAAAATGAAGAAACTACAACAATCAATGCACTTCTCTGGATTTCGTGGGACTCGGTAGTTAAAAACAAACTCCACAACATCAGTCAACAAATCAATTTAATCTGTCAAAAGCAGAGCATAAGAAGCGAAGCCGCAGTCTTGTGATCACTTGGCTTTCTAATAAAACACCTGCACCATTTTCTTGAACTGCACCCCACAGCTTCACACCTGAGAGAGTCTGACAAATTGGTACTTCCTCAGACATCATATAACCAATCCGAGTGCAAGAAGCTGGAAAAAGCAATAGATGAGTAGAGCTAAGAGCGATTTCTTGCCATGCGTGTGATTACATTGGCGACGCATGGGACGTTAATATTCTCATTGACATCAATGGTGGCCATTTATTTACTCACCGTGGTTTGAACGTGCAGTCAGAATGGGACTGGTTTGAGGTCTCACCTCTTTATGGCGTTTGGGTGGAAACCTTTGACTGTGAAATGTATCTAATTTTGAACCTGGTGCTTTCAAAAGTGCTGACATGTTAAAATCACAATAAAACCTCATTAACCACAGATTCTTTTTGATCTCAATCATTGTGAGTTGAACCTAGATTACGCACGAATATAAATCAGGCCCTGTCATCTAACATCACTGTTTGACCTCTTAGATGATTAGGCCTAAATTCATCTGATAAAGCTGGTAAAATATTTTTCAAGAAAAGTGCAAGGTCTAGTTGCAGTGGGGGGGGGGGTAATGTGAAGACATTTAGAATACTACTGTCAATATTGTGTACTGTGTATAGTGTGATCACACTAATATAATAGTAAAGCACTGCAGTTGCATCATCATGCTGTAGATAGCACCATGTTAGTTATGCTTATAGTATTTTTACTGTCAAAATTAGTATTTTTTTATTAGCCATTACATTCTGTTTTAAATAAATATTCAGATACGGGCACCAGAGTCCCATAGCAATATTAGTATTATGACTCTTAATTCACTTCATAACTTAGAGGATCCTATGATCTATAGGCAAAAATGTACATTGTACATACCATATTCAGGTTGGAAAACACCAATTATTTTTGCCACATATGGGCATTACAGAGACAACAGAACAATGCACGACTTCACTCTTCGTCTATTGTGTTTTAACAAAAAGAAATAAAAAAAAAAGATCTATACTTGCTGGTGGCAAGGTTCCTCTTACACATATTCATGCCAAAAATAACTGTAGAAAATCACATTAAAATGTGTCAAATTCAATCCAGATTCATCAGTTCGAGACAGAATCAACTGTGCAGACATAATTTAGCAACACGTTTGTACTTGAAGCAACAGAATGAATTAAATTTAAAGACCTTGTGCAACACTGACACAATCCACACAGTGGATTGATAAAGTACACTAACATCAAATTTTCAACCCACAATTTGAAAAGCCAAAGGATCTAAAAATATTTATGTGTATTATATTAATATAAAACTCATGAAATGATGGGTTTTCAAATATGAATCCTGTTAACCATTTATAATGGTCGAAACCCCCACCACACGCACATACAATGAGGTTGTGCCAGTACAGACTCTAACCAGCCTGTTTGCACAACACAACAGCAAATTGCCACCTGCAGACTGAAGGCTCAAGAGCTTAAGAATGTCTGCATTCATATACAAGTTTTATGTTCCATGTACAAAACAAAGTAACATTATTTTATCTGTATTTTATTTTTATAAAAATAAAAAAACACATTGATCTTTACTTTATTTACACATGTAATAACATGAAATAACATGTAATAACATGTAATAACATGTTAAATTTACACTGTTATCTGTAACGCAATCATTATAACAATGTTATATGCATTCACAATCTTATTAAACAACGTTTAATGGTTTAGCTCAGTTAAATCCTCCAGTAACTGGTGTGTTTGCACTTATTCTGTGATCTAAGCCGCTTATCATAAACAGTCTCAGGGGATGATGAAACCTGTGTCAGTACTCAAAGGGAAAGAGGCAGGGAAACACCCTAAATGAGTTGCCAGAATAGGGCAGGGCATACACACAAACACATTCACAAATAGGAGCAAATTATTGTCTCAATTCACTTACACGTTTTTGGAACAATATGGAGGGGAGACACACCTCTGCAGAGAACATTCAAACTCCACACATGAAGGGCCATATACAACCAGCTGGGAAGTAAAGAGAAGACATGCATGTGCCATGAAACATTTTTGAAGGGATGAAGCAGGAAACATAAGCCCCTTTAATACATACACTTTAAACGTAAACTTCTCTAGACAGACTTTCCATAGTTGCCCAGCTTTGGTACAGACCCTGACACTGGGCTATAGAACTGTAAATCTTCTGTGGATTATTTTCCAAAGGTGCACCCACACTTTATTCCAGCGAGAACGGCCATATGGTGCCTGAACATCACCGTGAAGCCAATCTACACACCACATTTTAACTAGCTCGGTCTGTAATGCGGAGACATTTGAGATGAACATATTCAGAAAACATCTTTTCCACTTGTGGAAGTACTTGTAAAACAGCAAACTTTAAATATTGAGTGCAAAGCAGCATCTTACATGGGGGGGGGTATTAAGGATTAAGGATTTCTAAATTGTAAAAATAGCCACTCTGTTTTCTTTAGGATGAGCCTGTATTATACTAAGTAATGCAGTTGTCCCTCTTTATTTAACGAGAAGTTTACAGACCATAAAAAAGGCCTTGTAGATAATTAGCTATCATTTGCTAACAAGTGCAAACACTGAATACTGGGGGGGATTCTTGAACATCCACTCGTCTGTGAAAAGAGGTCGGATAATTCTCAACTCTTGATAAGGATTACACCTAAAAACTCGACCTTGTGAGTAACGAAAGCTGATCACATCATTTACTGGCTGACAGCATGGTGCTTGTTCCTGTCACAAAAAAAACTGACGTACAGTTCTGAAAGCAAGTCTGCTCCTGCTAGTCTGACAAACAACTCGATTATCTCTTTGGTTTAAACATTCATGCTTATAAAACAAATGTCTACCCTGCACCCACATAAGGCAGATAGTAAAAGGAAGAGGCCCACAGTGGGTGTGGAACAGAATGAACGCTGCTTACACTGTACACATTGTCACAAAAAAAGAACATCAAGAACAATGATAAACACATTGGGCTTAAATTGTCTCCAAATGTACAGACTCATAAAGCCATGTAATACTTTATGTCTAACAAGCATGTGGATCAACTTGTCTCTTCGACATAATGTATGTTCAAAGCAATACATTTTTTTATAAAAAGCCTCCTGGACGAGATTAGTAAAATATTCTAATAGCAGGTTTCATTGCCATATGTCATACATAGGAAGTAGTATAAAACAAAACAGATGTTTGCCAGAGTTGTATGGAAAATACATAAAGATAAAAAAAAGTAGAAAAAAGGCTCAGGAAGCATCAGTGCTACATGAGTGACAGCTCATCTTGAATGAGTATTCCTGATACGTCGATCCTCACCTGAAGTGCATGTATAAAATGAGGTATGTCCACACTCATAATCCTTTCAAATTATCTGTGTTCAGAGCAGTCCTGGAAATCACATGATCATTTATGAACAGTGGGCATGTGTGTGCGTTTTTCCTATATCCACAATAAAACGAAGACTCTTTTTCTAATTAAAATATATTATATTATGTTATATAATATTATAGTATATTGCCAGAATCAGCAAATGTAAGGTGTTAAAAATTAAAAAGCATGAGTGTGCATTTGACACCCATATAGTTGATTTGTACACTATAAAAATTGGACATTAGTCAAAATTAATAGAAATGACTTTAAGACATAGTGAAGTAAATCGACCAGTTGGAATTAACAGGCCGGTTAACAGGCTTTCTTCCTGGAAGCTTTTAAAAAACACTTATGAATCTCTTATTTAATACCTACTATATAAAAGATACCTAGCAGACTTGAAACTCATACGAATAACAAAACTGTAATTGTTTGAATTTGAAACAATCTTTAAAAAAAAAAAAAAAGACTTGCAGGTGGACATTTGACTCAATCATAGCAAAAATCGATCAGACTTTTCCCAGGAGGACGAACATGTTTCCCAAACATGACCTGTGAGCAAAAACCCAGATCCACGTTAGATGCCACCATTGTGTTTTGTGTAAGCAGAAGCTTTACCTGTTCAAAAGCACAATTTCCTGACACCACAAACACAGACGGCTTAGGTTCAACTGAAAGCCTTAAAGCAGTCAGTATATCAGTAATAGAAACACAACAAAAACCCACGCAGACCACAAATTACACCCAAGATTTTAAACTTGCCATTTTTCAAATGAAACAAATATCAGCCGCCGTAAACCATGTGTATAGCAAAGTGTAGAGCTCATTAAAGGAAAAGCAAATGAGGCCGTCAGTTATTCAACCCACAAATATAATCATGCAGACTTTTCTGCACAGATTCAGATTCACTTATTCAATCCTATATTAGAAAATAAAAGCATGTTACATCAGAATACCAAGAAATCAACTGAAGAAACACAGCAGCTTGTTTCTTCATTTATATGAAGCTGGATAAAATCAGGGCATGTGGTCGTTGAAACACAATAACAGAAACAAACACCTTTTACAAATGAACAGAATGACATTAGATGGACAAAAGTAACAGGGTGATTCAGTTTACAGTTTACACCCACAGATTCCTTCATAATAACTTATTTGTAACTTTTTCCTGCTTTACAGCTATAACCATTTCCATTCTTTGGGAAGGATTTCTACGTGATTTAACTAATGTACCAGAAAAGCATGATGATTGGGTGAAAGCAGACACTGATGTTAGACAAAACCACTTACAACCACTATTCTAGGAAGGCACGAATGTATTGTAAGAGATTGAGCACAGGGCTCTGTGTGAGGCTGTAAAGGCCTTTAACATGAATCTCAACTATGCCTTTATTTAAAACACTTTCTGTTAAATTTAGATCCTGTTTCATGTATAGTACGTGCATTTCTGTATTATTAAGAGTAGATGATGTTACTTGAACTTGGTACATGGGGGTCTTTTAAATAATACACAATCTGAAAAATGTATCAAAAGGAACACATTCGCTCTCAGTGGGACCATTTTCTTACAAGAAAGTATTTGCAGTAATGCAATACAGACATGGACTTCAGCTGCTCCTTCCTCACAAATACCACAAAACCTTGTGAAATCAAACAGAACATGCTGCATTGTCTCAGTGCTGGAGAATATAACCGCTTTACCATGACATTCTCTCAGTTTGCATCATTCTATGGTCATTATTCCAAAAGTTAAAGTTAACAAATTATTTACATAACTTTATGTAATTGGGTAACAACTTTTACACTTAAACTAGTTGATTTGTCTGCTGTTGAGTGAACTGAGATGATTAGTGAGGGTATATGTGAAGTTATTTTGCACAGCTATAATAAAACAAAAAAAAGATCATTGAAGTCACAATACCAACAGTAAGTGATGTATTAAAGCCATACAGCAATGTGATTATATGATATAGTAGAGATAGTGTGGAGAAAAATACTAAATACCCATTATTTATCCTGGTGAAACGATAGAGACAAAGTACACTGTCTTTTAAAAGAATGTCAGCAAGAAGGATAGGTTATTGGTAAATCTTGCACAAGACATTAATCTCTTAACATTTTATATAATGCGAAAAGAAAAAAAGTTTTCATCTTTTTTTTAGTAAACTGTTCAATGTATCGACACACCGGCGCCTCTGAAGGAGACCAAGCCCGACTTGTTGGCTCCAGTGGCTTTGGAGACACGAAAAGAATCGGCTCTTCGGGTCTAACTTTGCCTGTCCTAACTTTCTGGTTAAAGTACATCCTCGTGTGAGTCAAAAGCCAACTTTTATGAGCTTAAAAGCGCTGTATGATGGTGAACTATGTTTTTTTTCTCCACGAGAACATTCCAGGCTTCGTGGGGGGAAAAGGAGCACTGGTTCCCCCACCATGCAACACACCTAACGCGAAAAAAGGCAAGCCGTAAATGGCAAATCCACACAAGGGCATGAGAAATGTACCACTGACAAACTCACGCCGAGCCTAATAAACACTTTCTACTATAGAAGAGACACCGAAGCCGGCGTGAAACTGCAGGGCCCGGCTTCGCCATCCCCAGCACGACCACATACGTGCACACACATATAACAACACGTATAGCATGCATAGCTGCCATCAAGCGGACAAGAGACGGAGAATAAATAAAACCTACCCGATCTAAAGCAGAATGTGGCCGGCAGACGTATCGGTGTACCAGTATGTGAGGATCGGATCGAGTTAACCAAACTAACCTGTTTATAAAGACAGAGCTTCGCTGGATTTCTGTTGAATCCGAGTTAAATCCACTATCAGTAAAACAAAGAGGCGAAAATGCTCGAGCACTTCCGATGCAGGCCGAAACCCAAGAGTTTGGCGCGCATGCGCGCACGACTGGGAGCCTGAATGGGGGGGGTGTGAATCCAGTTTAACCCACTGTTCATTTAATTCATACAGTTATTCATTCATTAATTATCTCCCGCTTTATCCTCTATTAGGGTTGCGTTGGGGTTCCCCAACAGGGCGCCAATCTATCGCTGGGCACACACTCACTCACACCAACACACTCTATATGGGGCAATTTGGAGAACTCGATTGACTTGATCCATGTTTTTGGACTGTGGGAGGAAACCGGAGACCC
This sequence comes from Corydoras maculifer, assembly GCA_019802435.1. Classification (NCBI taxonomy): domain Eukaryota; kingdom Metazoa; phylum Chordata; class Actinopteri; order Siluriformes; family Callichthyidae; genus Corydoras; species Corydoras maculifer. Next base: position 339,957 of record JAFMOD010001012.1, on the reverse strand, counting down.
CGGAGGAAACCCATGCAGACACGGGGAGAACATGAAAACTCCACCCAGATGGGGATTCGAACCGGGAATCACTAGTGCTGAGAGGCGAACGTGCTAACCACTAAGCCACTTTGCCGCCCTCTTATAGTTATATGCATATACTGTATATATTTTTATTAATGAAAAAACTGATAGTTAAAATCCTAGAAATCAGTCTCTATCTCTCTCTCTCTCTCTCTCTCTCTCTCTCTCTCTCTCTCTCTCTATATATATATATATATATATATATATATATATATAATGCAACACAATATATTACAACAAAAGTTAATAAACATAAAGTTAAGACTAGAAATTAAGACTATAAAATACAGTATATATTTGTGTTGTACACTAGCATCTGCCTCATGTGGATGCCTCATGTGGATGAACAGCTTACCCTCCATTCACACACTTGATTGACTCACTTACCTGCTTTTTGCACCAGGGTACTTTCATGCTGGAACAGGGAAAATGAAAAGAACCTTCCCAAACTGTTAATATATTAATCTTTTAATAAATTAGTGAGCATACAACAGTCCAAAAACCATTCAGTTGTATTAATGAATGTGTGTTAATACTTTTGTCCTGATGTGTAAATTAGTTATTACACATTTACTTTCATCTAAACAGAGCAGCGAGCGCACTGATTTATCAGTCACGGGTTTAGGGGCGGGGCCTTAGAGATCCTCAGAGTCGGTCACACACGCTGTACCTGTTTTCCTTCCTGTACGGTTCAGCAGATAAAGTTCCCTTCGCCGTTTTAAAACCTCAGAAACTTTGGCCTGACATGTTGTTCCAACAGCGCGACTCTTCAGTTCGTTGTTTGTCGTTCTTGCTGATTCATGGAGAATGGAGGAGTCTGCAGTGATTCAGAAGTGAGAGGCGGAATGACACCCGCGTTTCGACTTTACACGAGACGATGGTTTATTTTACTTGTACTTTGCGTTTTAAACTGTTCCAATTCAGTGGTAAGTAACCAAAATACTCTTATTATCATTATTGTATTTTGCTGAGGCGGCACGGTGGCTTAGTGGTCAGCACGTTCGCCTCTCAGCGTTAGAGATTCCCAGTTCGAATCCCCAATCTGGGTGGAGTTTTCATGTTCTCCCCGTGTCCGCGTGGGTTTCCTCAGGGTTCTCCGGGTTTCTCCCACAGTCCAAAACCATGGATCAAGTCAATTGAGTTCTCCAAAATTGCCCCATGTAGAGTGTGTTTGTGTGAGTGTGCCCAGCGATGGATTGGCGCCCTGTCCTGGGTGTATCTGCCCAGCACCCGAAACGTTCTCCCCTGGATGGTCATGGGGAACCCCCCCCCCCACCCCCGCGACCCTAATAGAGGATAAAGCGGAAGATAATGAATGAATGAATGAATCACCAATAAAGAGTCTAAATGGGCGGCACGATGGCTTAGTGGTTAGCACGTTCGCCTCTCAGCACTAGGGATTCCCGGTTCGAATCCCCATCTGGGTGGAGTTTTCATGTTCTCCCCGTGTCTGCTTGGGTTTCCTCCGTGTTCTTCGGGTTCCTCCCACAGTCCAAAAACATGGATCAAGTCAATTGAGTTCTCCAAATTGCCCCCTATAGAGTGTGTTTGAGTGAGTGAGTGTGTGCCCAGAGATAGATTGGCGCCCTGTCCAGGGTGCATCTGCCCAGCGCCCGAAACATTCTCCCCTGGATGGGCATGGGGAACTCCCCTGCGACCCTAATAGAGGATAAAGCGGAAGATAATGAATGAATGAATTAAAGTGTCTAACTGACTACATGTATTCACAATGTAATGACTGTTTACATGACAGCATTCAGCTGCTCAGTACGAACAGCACTCACACTGTAAAGCATATAACGTCTCAAAGGAGTCCCACATAAATAATCATCTTTAATAAACATTACGACTTTTGCTGTTAATAACAGTGGAAATGATATTAAAGCTGGGAAACATTCTGGACTGGTCGTGTTCAAAACCTATGCAGTTGTGGGAGAACATCCAAAGTTCACACCAAAAGGACCTTGTTGCTCAACCTTCCTGCTATAAAGTGACAAAACGACACATTTCATCACCGATTTATTCTGCAGAAATTATTTTCAGTCATACAAAATGCTATGTATTTAATTTTACACACGTGTGACTAAAAAAAGCACCTGTGGTTTTTCTGCCTCAATGTGATTCAGGAGACAACAAGCTGCAAACAACAGAATGTTGTGGTGACCCATGTTACACTTTTAACTGCTGATGCTTCACACCTATCAGCTTCTGGTCATGTGAATCAAATCTTTACTTTCACACTGTTTTTGGGGAAATGAGTAAAGTAACTCAAGTCTAGGGAGATTTATGTGCACTTAAAATGTTGCCCAGCATATCGGAACTAAAAGAATGTTCAATTTTAAAGAATGTAATTTTTTAAAATATGGAATAGGATAAATAGAATCTTTACAGATTCATATAATTTAACATTATTGTATGGTTCTAAATTACTGGATAATTGTTTTTTGTGTTTTGTTTGAATTTTTCTCAGCTATGGCTGACCTTTGCACCTGTGGCAGATCAGACAGCAAGGGATCTGCATGTGTCTCTAGATCAAGTCAACTGGCTCTCTGTGGTCTACATGGTGGTGGCTATACCGTTCAGCTTTTTTACCACTTGGATGCTGGATTCACTGGGACTGCGTCTGACTGTAAGCTCAGGGCTACTCAAAAAAAACCCACAAATTCTCAAAAAGTTTGTTTTGATATTTAGAAAACTAAAGATTCTATTACATCACAAAAGTGATAGTTTAAGTAATAAAGACCAGGATTTGTCATAGAGATGTATGCTATATATAAAAAAAATAAAGATTAGGCATATCCTTTAGACCAATTGTACAAAATTAAGCACTGAGCCACTGAGTATTTAGTGTTAATGTCTGTGTTTCATTTCTCAGTTGATCATGGGTTCATGGTTCAACATGCTTGGGAGTGCAGTAAGGGTGGTGGGAGTGCTTAGCTACCTCCCAGGGCATGCCATGTTTCCTGTGGTAATGGTGGGTCAGACTCTATGTGCACTGGCCCAGCCTCTGGTCATCTTCTCCCCCACCAAACTCGCAGCACTCTGGTTCCCTGAACACCAACGTGCTACAGCTAACATGATCGCCTCGATGTGTGAGTCCCAGCTTGCGTTCATTCTTTTTGTGTTCCAGTTATTTGAGTAAAAATCCAAACGCAGTTAGTAATAATATAACTTTGTTTTCAGCAAATCCACTCGGAATCCTTTTTGTGAACATCTGCTCTCCCCTGATCCTCAAAAGCACCAACAGTCTTTTCTTTTTGGTATGTAAGAGGTTTAAAGTTCATTATAAATACTGCATGTATCTGTACATATCTCTTGTACTTACATGTCTTTATTGTTACAGCTTCTTATATATGCTATACCTGCCGTCGTTATCTGTCTCCTAGCAACAGTAGGCATCCGGGAAAGTGTTCCCCCAACACCACCCTCTGCCAGTGCGGACACCTCGACCTCGGAGACATTTAAGCAAGGAATTAAACTGGTATTTATATACACAGGAATATGCAATCAGATGATGTTTGCCACAATTACCTTAGTTTGGGTGTCTACCATTAAGTTTTATTGAGTTAGTATGTTCTGCTCTTATGTGAAGGAAAATTCCCTTAGCTACTGACTTTTCCCTGTCACATAGGAAATATATGTCAATCCGCAGAAGAGTACGTGAAATGATGTGTTGTTCTGTGATGGATTGAAAATCTATTTCATATATTAGCCTGGCACCCAGGGTTTCATAAAAACATCCTGAAGGAATCCCGTGGAATAATTCTGGATGTTTCATCTTTCCATATGTAGCTGCTAAAGAATAAAGCCTATATGATCCTGCTGGTGTGTTTTGGCTCAGGCATCGGCATCTTCACCTGCTTCGCTACACTACTAGAGCAGATCCTGTGTGTCAAAGGATATGCCAATGTAAGTAACAGCAGGGTTGTGCAGTGATTATATACTTGAAATAAATTACAAAATGGAAAGGTAATCTAATGGAAAGGATCTAATTTATGAATAAATTGGTATTGAAGGGATTAATGGTTATTGGAACTCATGTCTCCTCCTGTTCAGATTCAGATCTGCACTATCAGCACCACATCAGCGTAATCTGATAAATATCTTGTATTTTTACATGTGCACCAGTTAGTTTTAAAGGCTGCAGTAGCCTGTTGTTTTTAGTCCAATAAGAAGAAATCATTAGTACTGATATAAAAAAAGGATATGCTTGGTCCTTTTATCAGTTTTTAAAAGTAAAGTTAATTTCCAATTAAAATACTATGGAGATGAAAAAGTGTAAAATTGTAAAAAAGTGTAAAAAAGTTTCTTTGCTGCAGGACTTTGCAGGGTTGTGTGGTGCACTCTTTATCGTGTTTGGCGTTGTTGGAGCTGCTCTTCTCTCCCTTTACGTGGACAAGACAAAAAAGTTTACAGAAGCCCTCAAAATAAACATGTGCCTTACCTCTTTGGCCTGCACTGCATTTGCTGTGGTAAGAATGAAAAAAAAGCATTTAATTATTTCATTAAAGTTCATTAATTGTAAAATCGACATCTGTCTAAACCTCATTAGGTTTTCTAGACCAAAGACTTAATTCTTTGAAAGCTTTCTTATTCCACAGAAAAGTCTTTTAACCCGTTTGCATGCTGTGTGATTACTTCCTCTCAGGCATCTCAGGTGAGAGAGCAGAAAGCTTTAGTTGCAGCAGTCTGTGCTCTCTTTGGCTTATTCGGATTCTCCATCTATCCCGTTGCCATGGAGTTGTCAGTCGAGTGCTCCTATCCGGTCGGAGAGGCAACATCAGCCGGTCTCATCTTTATTTCAGGGTACAAAACAAGATCAAACCTGTAACATGTTTTGGGGAAAAATATGCCTTTAAATCTGCACAATTAATTTCCATGTACTTTTTGTTTTAAAACATGTTTTTGCAATGTAGTCAAATTCAGTCCATCGTGTACACTGTGGTCCTGCCAGCTTTGACGGAGACGCTAGCCGATGCACCGTTTTCCACATGTGCTGCAGGTGAAGACGCCAACCTGAACTGGCAGGGTGAGTAGAGCAGATTGGGGTTATTGGGGTATAAAAAAATACTTCAGAACAGCATGTCATTTAGGAGTAACTGAAACTTCGCACTCCACATAAAAGTCATGTCGAACAAAAAACAAGGATCCTGAATTTACTGAGATGTAAATGTGCACATGAATGTTTGTAGGGAATTTCCCCGGCCTTCACTCTGTGAGCTCTGAGAACTTAAGGATAAATGATTAATGCTGCTGTGTTTAGAGCGATTCCACAGCTGTTCGCTTTAAACGACGTACACTAGTAACAAATTAAATAATAAGCTGTCTTTCTGTATAGGGTCTAAGTTTTGCACCAAGCAGCACTTGCTTATGTATTTGATCATATTCTCTTGTTTTTCTGCCTTCACTCATGTACATAGTGTCAGTGCTGGTGATGGCCGGCTTGTGTTGCTTGGCATCCTGCTGCTTTGTAATTTTCTTCCACACGCATTATCGGAGACTTCATGCGGAGACGCAAGCGGTCACGAATGGTTCTGAGACGGAGGGGAGCTACAGCACAGATGCTGAATGAAACACTCAGCATTTAAAAGCAATAGAAACCACTGATTCCACTGAACTGTAATGATGTTTACCTCTGATGCACGGTGTGTATTCAGGATTATACTCAGGCATTTTACTGTGGGATCATGTGTGTGTGTGTTTAAAAGAGAAACAGTTGTTAAGTATAAATAATGTGTTTATATTTTATAAAACACTTATCCAATGTAAAACACTCAGCAGGTTCAGTCCATCACAGAATATTGTTAACAAGGTCTAACTGTTACGGTTGCCAAGTGGTTGCTTATTAAGCAGTTGCATTTAGTTACATTTATCATTTTTATAGTAATGATCTGATAAGTGATGGTCTGTTCATTGTATGTGGTACTGTTTCTGTAATGTTTTGATGAATTATGTAAAATCAACTAATTAACAGTTGAGTGGTTCATTTTTGTTGTTTGCTTTTCAACCTATGGTAGTCGTACACTTGAACCTGAATTCCTTTAGATAACCTTTTGCTCAGAACCTGCCAGTAATCTGGCTGACAGATGGAAACAAAACAGACCGTTAGGTTATCTTTAAAAAGGAAGACATGTTTGGTGTAGTTCTTTTCACATATAAAACATTAAAATGCAGTGGCAAGAGAGTTTAGTCAAACACAGCGAAGTCATTTTAATCACTGCTTCGTCAAAATGACACTGTTCATATAAAAAAAATCCAGTTTCGCAGCCTGGCCAGAATAAAACTGAAGGCTAGTTAAAAAGGCTTCTACCAAGCATTAGAGGACACCAAGAAGAGCTGAACAAAAATTAAAAAGACAAAAAAAAAACATTATGCAAAAACAAAATATTTGACCTCCATCACAACTGGTGAAATAAACAAAGTCATGCCAATCTTTAAAAACTTGTCCGAATTGTTGGATATAGCGATAATTTGACTGATACACAACATACATGACAAAAGTCTGTTAGGTGTCTGAAGTCAACTTAGCGTTGAGCAGGATCATTGGAGATCCATCAAAGCTGCAGAGCACAGAACTGTTGGTACACAGCCAGAATGTGATGATCAAGCTCCGCGGTGAACAGTAGGTTTTCCAGGGTGCCCATGTACTGCTGGATGATTACACGATGCTGGTGAACATGAACACACACAAGTTTTACATTTCAACCTTAGATTTAAATCTCTTTAAGAAGTTTAGTTGGAATCTGACCTTTTACTACTTATGAATACAATGTGTCCTGTTATTTTAAAATAAATTTCAGCAGTGAGAGGGTTAATGAGGAAGTAGTTTGTAATAAGTTCAATTATTATTATTATTATTATTATTATTCCAAACCTAGTAACAGCAGCATTAATAAATAACAATATTTACTCAGTCTACATTTGTTAAACATGTAAAATGGCCAAATTAGACTCAGTGGCGGTGTAAATGATGAAATGACACGTGCATGTGAAATAAATACCATGAGAAAGATCTGCTGTAGCCGCTCAACACAGTTCTTATACCAACAAGTGTTGATGTCCGCACTGCCGGTTTCACAGCGCACCAGGTGCTCAGTCAGCAGCATGATAAAACGCTGGGAACCAGAGCAAAAATCAAATCATGAAACAAGGTGTGTGTGTGTGGGACATTTGTCATGGGGAATATATTAAACAGTGAGATCTGGCTGCATGTGATCACACCTGGAAAATGACAAGAAAAAGATTCTTCTGTTCACTTTGTGCAGACTCCACTTTTTCCTGCAGCCTTTCTATTTGCTCTTCTAATTGCCCATCCTCATCTTCACTGTTCTTCTCCATGTCTTCTTCATCCCCACTGTCTTTCTGCTAAAGATGCCATATGCAAAAATTTAAGTGAATATTTTTTTTTAAAAAAGCGTGATAGCTCAGTGGTTGGGGCTATCAATCTGAAGGTTGGGGGTTCAAATCCCAGGTCCACTGAAGTTGCCAGTGTGGGTCTTTGAGCAAGACCCTTAACCCTCATTGCTCCAGGGATGTTGTGATTAACCCTGTGTTCACCCGGTCAGTCGCTTTGGATAAAAGCGTCTGCTAAATGAACAAATGTAAATGTATGTAATGTAATGTAAATGTAAAAAAAATAAAAATATTAAAAGTAAATATATTAAGTAAATAGTACTTTAATAAAGTAACTGAAACGTGACAGAAGTTAACAAAATTAGAATAGATTTCCAATCGACAGGATGCAAAAACGAAACGTGTATTCAGTTTAAGAAATTCCACTTTTTGACACAAGAGGGCACTAAATGATCGAAATGCGTAAGAGCTCCGCGATCACACACTGCTTTAAACTTACAAAGTTACACAGTTGCATTAGATTTAAATCTGCTTTTAGAACTACTTACAGGAAATTATATACATTCCAAAAAAATGCGCACTGCTGCAGGTTGTTGAATAGTTTTTCCAACTAATTTTTTTTTCAAAGTTCCAACTAAAATAATATAGNAAAAAAAAAAAAAAAAAAAAAAAAGAATCTAACATTAATGTTTTATATAATCTGATTTTGTTTAATGACTGATGATGCAGCTGACCTGCGGATGATTCCTCCATGCCTCATAAACAACCCGGAGGATGTGAAGCTTTCCCTCATCACACTCAGTCAACGACTTCAGCACTTCATGGAACCTGGAAGAAGAAGGGGATCAAAGACGTCAAAGGGAAAGTAATAGACGAAATACTTTTGTCCTAATTCAGCTAAAAAAATAAATGAAAATAAATTAAAAAAAAAGTTTTGATGTAAGCCATTAGATTTAGTCAAAGAGATAAAAGTATAACTACAGTCCAATAAATCCAACTGAAATGAACAGTTATACATAACATCCACTTAAACTGTACTAAAATGCTATTTTAACATTAAGTCCATATTTGAGACTCCAGTTGTAAAGACTCCTGCAGTCGTTTTGGATATAAATATCTGTGGTATAATACTGTCAGCATGAGATACTCACTTTGCGAGAGCACTAAACGAGTGACTAAAGGATTTGGCAGCCAAATGTAAGAGAGTCTGCAGGAACACATCAATCTTCAGGGGGTTGAAACCATCACCCTCATCTTCAAGAAAGAAAAATACACAATATAAAAGTGGAATAATTATAAACTCTGTACGCAAGAGCTCGGTTAGTGTAACGTTCCAAGCATCTTGTGTGTGAATGCAGACCTCTCTTGAACAGCAATGCAAAATATACTCATTAGAAAGAAAGATTTTTCCCATAGTTTAAAAAAAAAAAAAAACCCAACAAGTGCTTGTCCACAGAATGTAGAACCAAGTCTTAGTCATCTATAAAGTTAAATTAATAAATATGGTACATTATGCTCACCATCATCTTCATCCTGGTTAGGATTAGGCACCTCTTTAAGGACTGTGAGGATCTCATCATTTGAGGCTCGGTTTTTAATCGCATTTCCTACTGCAACGGAAACAGCAAACCCCGGCAGAGAACCTGCTAAAATGCAAACATTTTCCCTAAATGAACCCAGCAGTTATAGACTTAATTACAGAACAACAGTCCAGCTCTGGTTCTTCAGACCATCACCCTGCATATAGTAGTGCAACACAAAAGTGGGCCTCTGGTGCCAAGATTAAGACAACCGCACAAACTGATAAATGCATGCAGTGATATAAAAATAAGCATAAAACCCTTTTAGAGGAAATAAAAAGGTCCTAAATACAACCTGGTAATCTCATGTCTAGCTGTCCTTTGTCACTATGTAACCTCTAACTATTAAAATCCTTATGTAAATTTTAAAAACATTTGTCAAATATGAAATCATAGGGGTATATTGGATTTTATTTGTGAAACACAGTACTTACTGTTGCTCTCATCACTATATTTATACTGAAACAATGGTTCAGCTGGAATTAATGCAGAGAAACTTGGAGGCACAATGTCCACTATGCGCTGGTGATAAGACAGCCTGCAATTTAAACAAAAGACCACAATTAGTATGCAAATTTAGTTTGTAATTAGTTTTATTATTTAATGATGGAAACAGAGTTACCTCATGCTTTTTTCCAAAACCTCTCGAACAAATTTGGGCTTTGGTTTTTCAAGATCCATTGTTAGACAATCAGCCCTATAATATAAAAAAAAGAAGTTTTAAATGAAGAAAATCATTATATAAAAATATTATGGTAAATAATAATAAGGAACACACGCCTTAACAAATGAATCCTTCAGGGTGTTTGCTCCAGTGTTATATAAAAGCTTTTAAACATTACTATTATTCTTTTAATATTTACTCACCAATCATCCCAGCTCCATCTAAACTGAAAGTTACTCAGATGATGAGAGAACCAGCTGATGAAACTGAAATCAAATATAAAATGTGTTTGGTTAGGAAAAGCATTGTTCATACTGAACAAAACAATAATATTAAAATCTTTTTTTGAACATTGTTTAAAAATGCATTGTATTTAGCAATTATGCTTTTGACTTCAGTTTTCTATAAGATAAAAGGAAATTTATTAGTTTTACATACCGATCGACACACGATGTGTTCATTGTGTCCAGTCTCATATACATCATCTCTGTAGCTTGTGCAAGCTTACATAGTTGACATTAAGGCAAAATCAAGCCTTTATTTTTATCATTAACATAATTACAGTTTAATGATACGACTTCGGCAAAATTAGGCACAACAATGTTGATTTATGTTTGAATTATAAACTATAGTATTTAGACAAACAATACAGACAAACTTCCAGAAAGTTAACATATAGTCTATTAAACAACCTTAAAAGGTTTAGGCAAAACATAGTACATTTTAACAGATCAAATAGATGTGTGCACATACAGAGAATATTTAATACACATATATAGGCTTAACATGCTTTTTTCCAGCTTTATATTGGAGGAAAGGATGTTACATTTCCACCACAAATTCTGGATGATGCAAATGTGTTTAGCTTTTGAAGATTTTGTGACACTTTCGACCATAAAAACAAGATCGCTTAAAAAGAAGGATACCACTTGAGGCAGTGAGCCAGGCTGTAGCTTGCAGAGCTCAATCAGTAATGCAGTGTACATGACGTCAATATGGGGAGGAGAGGGAAGCAGGAAGAGCTCGGCAAAAATGACCTAATTAAAAAAATAAAATAAAATAAAATAAAATAAAAATAAAAAAATCACACGATGATTAATACTGTAATACAGCAAAGCATATAATAGCAGCAGAAATAAAATATAGTATTAATGCAAAAAAAAATATGAAGGACAATAAAAAATAAATAAAACAAAAAAACACATTTTAAATTATTTAATTAAATGACATACCTCGACAATATGATAATTAAGAGGTATCTTGCTTTTGCCTGGATAGCTTAGCAACTGAGCAGCACTAAAGGCAAAATCAAAACAAAATAATGAAGCTTACACATATATATATATATATATATATATATAAATAATTTAAAGACATGTCTAACTTTTGATAATTAAATGTACCAGTTCTTTCAAAATACAATTACCAGGTTTTTCTCTCCCTCCAATGAGATTTGATGATACAATGCAGGTTTTCTTCAATAACAAACCTTTCCACAGAGTGACTGCCAGGCATGACAGGACCCTAGGAAAAGGGGGAATAACTAAATAAGTGCAAAATATCCACAATCAGTCATTAACACATCTAATTAATTAAGGGCTCTTAAGGGTAACTTTTTTTAACATAAGAACATGCAAAACGTATAGTAATACTCTGCTTATTAAATAACTAACTAATACATGCTTTATTTACATAAATATATTAAACAGGGCTGTATCCATGAAATAAAATCTTTTAAAAAAGAAGGACTCATTACCTCAGGAGCATCTGTGTAATCAAACATACGGAACACGACACGGGGCATAGGGTACACCGCATCATCACAGTGAGCAGGAGGAGTAAAAGGGGGCAGGTTGTGTTGCAGAGCCTCACAAAGTACACTATCAAAAGCAATGTATGGCCTCAGGATGTGACGCTCCTGCCAGCGGTCCTTTTTCAGCTTTTGCACCTGAGCATACAGGCAATCCAAATACTGCAAACAGGACATTTGCAAAACTTAAAATCCAAGATATTGATAACAAATAATTATGAATTATAGTCTTTAATTATTTTGGACATGGATTTGGGTAAAAACAAAACAAAACAAAACAAACTTTAAATTTTTCAGTACACAAGAAATGCATAATAAGTTTATAAAATTTGTTTAACCCATTTTTATTTTGGCCTGAAAACACTGGAAAACAGCATTTATACTCATCTTTATAATTGTTAAACAAGTACAGCACATTATGAAAAATTCAGTTGCATTTACATCTCTATTTATTAAACTAAATAGCTAATTAAACAATACACTTTTTAAAACTAACAAGTCATTTTCAGTCTGCTGTTAAGAGAATTTATTGTAATACCATGGCACACATGTCCTGATTTTGTAAAGCTGCAAATCTGAGTATGTAAAATTATATTAAGACATAAAACTTAATCCAATTATTCATTAATTCATTTATTATCTCCCGCTTATCCTCTATTAGAGTCGCGGTGGGGTTCCCCATGCCCATCCAGGGGAGACCGTCTCGGGCGCTGGGCAGATAGACCCAGGACAGGGCGCCAATCCATCGCTGGGCTTAATCCAATTAAAAATAATTAAATTAAAATTTTAAAAGAGTATAATTAAAAATAAGCATGGCTCACTTCTTCCTGTGGATGAGGCTTTTCTGCAGTCCACACCTGCAGCATGGCAACATGAGTTTTTTGCCGCCTCCTGAAAAAAAAAAAAAATTATTAATTAATAAAAAGTATAACCTTTTTGTAGGCTTATCAAAATACAGACAAAATATTAATTAATATGATGCAGTGACATCCTGTTATTCCATATGATGTAAATCCACATTTTAAATGATTTAAGAGGGGAAATAACATGGGACTCACGAAAGATAACCATCAATCTGATTAAGAAGACGATCCATCTCCACATCTTTCTTCTCATACAGCTCTTTCCCAACCCATGGCAAACAGGACAGAACAGCGTACACGTACCAGTCAGAGCGCACCTGGAACATAAACTCAGATTTAATGTTATCAATTTTAAAAAAATAAAACTCAAACTACAAATATTATAATTATCATATAAAGTGTCCTGCACTACTAAGTCCTTTAGATGCAAAACACTGTGGAAGGATTACCTGTGGTATGTCATCCTCCTGTGTGACACTAACAAAGTTCTCAAACATGGCAACCATAGATGGAGCAGCAATTACATGGCAGTTTACCAAATCGCTCAGGAAGCGCACCTGTGGTCATGACAGATCAGATTTAACAATTTAAATACAAATATAAAGATTTTTTACATTTTAAATTAGTAATCTATTCTTACCAAATACACAGCTTCTGAATACAGATTAGACTTTAAAGTTTCCTTGAGCTGTCTAATCATGGCCTCAACAAATTCCCCTCCGAAGTTATAGTTCCTCGCATTTAAAAGACCCACCAGCGTCGTGTACACAGTCAGCTTCTCTGGCAACAGCCGTGCCCTATGAAATGTCAATAAACAGATATTGTTACTGGACTCAGTTTTAGCCAACTTACTACAGTTGACTGAAAAACATACTTACACAGTACACAAGATGCGCAAGATTTTGTTTTTGTAATTAGGGAGATCTGCCTCCAGCACACCAGCAAGACCTTCCAGATTACTTTCCAAAGAGGAGGTACTCTGAAAACACAATAACAAGAAAAATAAATCAGAACAGTACAAGCATCTCTGTCCTGTCAGGAACAGAAAACCTTAGCATAATCTCCATCTCACACATATATGCTGTAACACTTCTTACTGAAGGCAACATTTAATAATTTTGTAAAACTGAGTTTAGAGTTATTTCACAGAAGGTTAAATAAAAAAGGTAATATTCAATACCAGTCCAATGTTTGGACACACCTCCTATATGCTTGACTTATTGTCCATGGACTACAGTACATACTACAGTATATCTTTACCCTGTTCTCTAATGGTCAGGACCCCAATAGTACCACCACAGAGCAGGACCAATGACCACCTACTACAAAATATACTGGATAAAAAAAATGGACCAGCATTAATATTTTAGTTTTCATACTTTCTCTCCAACTCTGCAAATCAGAGATTCAAGGCGATCCTCAATCTCAATGGGCTCAGAAGTCCTCCTCCTCTTGTGCGGCTGCCCACCTGGTGTACAAAAATATATATACATTTTTATTTTTATTTTATATATATATATATATATATATATATATATATATATATATATCCCCCCCCCCCCCCCCCCCCCCCCCCCCCCCCCCCCCCCCCCCCCCCCCCCCCCCCCCCCCCCCCCCCCCCCCCCCCCCCCCCCCCCCCCCCCCCCCCCCATTGCTGCATTTAGTAATATAATGTCTCTTTAATCTACTTTAATTCTACAGTGCGAACTCTAAGTTTGGACACGACATTAATAGAAATACTTTGAAGTTCCACATCAACCTTGTAACGTTGTTTCACATTCACAGTAAACTCGTTACATTTCAAGAGAGAGCTCACCACCGCTATTCCCACAAATGCCGCCTTCTCGGTTGATTGACGTACAATGAAGGCTTGCCAGTCCAATCAACGACCTGGGTTTTGGGTATTAGCCAATTATGTAAAGGGGGCGGGAAATACCGAAAACACGTAGGGAAACGCCGCCATACCGCTTGATAAAGAAATGAGCCTATACTAAATATGTAGTCAAGTAACAAAGACGTACCGTCATTCTCGTCGCTGTGCCTTCTTCTTGACATCTTTGCCGGCGACCCCTGATGCTTTAAATCCTCAACTCCTCACGTTGTACGAAATGTGTCACTGCCGAATGAAAGCCAGTTCAAACCCAACGTGAAACGCTGGCAGCTAAACATCCGGGGTACAAACGGGTCGTAACACCGGATGTTAAAGGAACATTCGAACAGGCAGAATTCCAATTTGCATTTGGAGGGCACTGTGAAGGGTGCTCAAACGCATCCGTGACTCGACACATGAAGGGGCTCGTGTAGCGTGTGAAAACATGTTTGGGAGTAGTCCTTTTATTGCTGGGGAGCAGCATTGTAGGACGACAAAAGTTCTTTTGGTCACTAACTGATCTGTAATTATTAACATTTTAAATAATTAGAAGGGAAATGTGTTCATGGAGTTGCTTTTAGCCGTGTTTTGTATTTAATCATTTACTTTTATAAACGATAAAGTCATAGTAATGGATACTGATTTGTCAGAAAGTGTTTTTATTAATTTGGATGTTGACAGTTTTATTCCAGCGACAATAAAACAAGACAAACCTGGGTTTTTATCGACAAGAAAATGTCACGCTTACATAAAGAAAGTGGTGAGTTATGTTATTTTAATAAATGTGTTTAGTTTGTTTGAAACGTCACAAACCTCACTGATTTGCACGAATTGTCCATTTTATCCGTTTTACTTACCATGTAGATGCACTTTGTGGTTCTACAATTATAAATTCTAGTTTAGCTATTTCTTTTTAAGTACAATTTGGCTCTGTTCTTTAATGGCCAGGACAACATAACTGGTACTATAAGCAGAGAGTTACTGCGGTGACACTACTGTATTGTCTACATACATGCTTCATCATTTAGTTATTCTCAGATCTCTCGGGGACATTGCTTGGACCAGCTCAATACAGAGTAACAAATCTCCACCATTTAGGTGTCACTTTATTGTTGTGGATGATCGACCATTTAAATAGTACCTAAAGAAAGGGGGTCCTGACCAGTTGAGAAAAGAGTAAAGGGGACTTGGTATGTAGAGGATTTCACTGGCCACTGAGTGTACACACATGCTTCTTTAACATTGTATAATTTGTTATTGTAACAAAGTAAGTCTCATTAATAATCCGATTTATTTTTATTGGTACTGCAGGATTATTTTCCAGACTGCTCAGTATGTACCTTAATAATTATGACCAAATCAAATGTTTGTTGTTCATAGACATTTGCAAAGTTTGTGGCTTCTAAGAGAATCCTGTCAGCAAAAAATGGTGTAGATGCCTCAGGTATTTGGCACTGCTGCGATGAGACATTCTCAGACACTTCTTCAATCCACAAACATGTCGCCAACATTCACTTTGGTGACATTGTGCAGCTCACCAGTGTTGCTTTGAATGAGTTGCTAAATCAAACCAAAAAAGCTTCAGTGTATGAGACTGAAATAGTCAGTCAACCAGCTGAGCAATTCTCCCGGATACTCGATACAAGCCACCTTTCTGAGAATGAGCTGAGCAGGTCATTACATTCTTATTACATTTTACACAAAAAAATTTAATAATAAAAAAGAATAAAAAAGTAGGCATGTAAGTTTTTATAATGCTTTGTTGACTGTTTGTAGAGGCCAAGGTGAAGTTCTACTATATTACTGCTATTGTCAGATAAAAGAACCCAAGCTCATTTGTGACTGGCAGTATGAACTTTGTTCAAAGCTTCACCTAAACGGAAAGGTAAAGACTGTACCTCCCTATTAGAAGCCAAAAGATTTGTTGTGGTGAGTCCTTTCATTGCTGTTTTGTTTCCATACAGGTACGTGTGGCCACTGAGGGCATTAATGGAACAGTTGGTGGAACCAAAACAGCCACAAGCCTTTATATCAAATCAATGCTTTTACATCCCATTTTTAGAGTGATGGATTTAGAGGACTTTAAGGTAAACAGTATAAAATATCAGTATAGCAGATTGTCCTTTTTTTTAAAAAAGTGATTATCAGTTAATCCCTTCCAGCATTTTGCAGACTCACTAACAAGTGACTTAGGAAAGTGATTTTACAACTAAGTAAATGTGGTAGTAAAATATACCTATAATCTATATGGTATGCTCATCACAATGTTTTGTATTCGTCAGAAAAGTGAAGGTGGTGCAGAGTGCTTTCCTGAACTAAAAGTTGGTGTTTACAAGGAAATCGTACCGATGGGAGTTGATCCTGATGTAATCTCCTACCGATTAGCAGGTAATGTGTAGTTTGCTGTATATTTCCACAGATGATCTTATTGTACTCATTATGGCTTTTTCAACACTGAAACAAAACTCTCAAACCATAATTTCTATACTTTATATCTATCAATTATATTGACCAGGCTTCACAAAAACCAGGCAGAGGAAATGCAATACATGTTACACACTAATATACCATAATAATTTGTTTATCTTCATGGACCTCTTTCTCTATTACAAAGGAACACATCTGGAACCTACAGAGTTCCATCAGGAGGTGCAGTCCCTGCTGAAAGATGGCTCCTTAAACCATGATACAGTTTTGCTGGACTGTAGAAACTTTTATGAGAGTAAAATAGTGAGTTTTTTTGTTCTTAATTCCATATAATTGTTCATGTTATTAATGAAGCTTGAAGCTGGTTGTCTACTTTTTTAGGGTCAGTTCAGAAACTGTTTGGCCCCGAATATCCGCAAATTCAGCTATTTTCCTGATTATGTGGACAAAAATCTGGAACTGTTCCGCAACAAAAAGGTCCTTATGTACTGCACAGGGGGCATTCGGTGTGAACGTGGCTCAGCCTATCTTCGCTCAAAGGTGAATTCTAATTTAATATTAAGTCTAATCAAAAATACAGGATTATTTTGTGCACCTTGTTGTCTTGTTAAATGCAAACTTAAGATTTTTTTATAGAATGTATGCAAAGAAGTGTACCAGCTAAAAGGTGGAATACATAAATATCTGGAGCAGTTCCCTGATGGCTTTTACCGTGGAAAACTCTTCGTGTTTGACGAGCGCTATGCAATATCATTCAACAGTGATGTCATCTCAGGTACTTGGATACAACTACATAATATTCATTCATTATCTCCCGCTTATCCTCTATTAGGGTCGCGGTGGGGTTCCCTATGCCCATCCAGGGGAGAACATCTCGGGCGCTGGGCAGATAGACCCAGGACAGGGCGCCAATCCATCGCTGGGCACACACTCACTCACACAGACACACACTATAGGGGGGAATTTTGAGAATGTTTTTGGACTGTGGGAGGAAACCGGAGAACCCGGAGGAAACTCACGCAGACACGGGGAGAACATGGAAACTCCACCCAGATGGGGATTCGAACCGGGAATCCCTAGAGCTGAGAGGCGAACGTGCTAACCACTAAGCCACCGTGCCGCCACTACATAATATGTATTACTGAAATTAAGTGCTTTGTTAATTTGTCTATTTAAATTGAACTGAGTTAAATGTTTTTTTTAAAGAAATAGAAATATTAGATAATGGGGTTGTACAAAAATACTGGGGCATCTCTTAAAACAAATATGAAATACATATAACATATGAGCAAAGGTATTAGGACACACCACTCATTAACTAAATTCAGATATTTCATGCAGTTATGTTCCCAGAGGTATATAGTGTCAATTAAGCACCTAGGTTACATTTTGGACAAAAGTATAAAAGTAGAGTCCATTTTGGACTCTAACTTCGTGAGAATAGTTTAGGGATGTTACTTTGTTTCAATACTTTAGTCTTTATAGTATATAACTTTTTTTTTTTCAAATTATATTTTGCTAATCACTGGGTATCTTTTCATTTTCATAAAGCTTGTAGGTACTGTGAAACCCAATGGGACAAGTATCAACTTTGTTCCACTGATTACTGTTGCCAGCTGGTTCTGTCTTGTCCATCATGCAGACTAAAGGGCCTTACAGCTTGTTGCTCTGTGTGCCAAGTCAAAGAGCAGAAGCTTAAAGGGTACACACGGAGAGAAGAGTGCGAGTGTACAGACATCCGGCCCCGAATCCCTAAAGACACTTTATGATAAATATTGTTTAGTGTCATGGTGTCCAGCTCACAATGCAGTGTGATTGAAGGCCAATAACAAACAACTTAGAGAAATAAAGATTGTTAATGATCAATGGTCTTTGGTAGTTATTGGTGTGTGTGGGCTATTCATGTAGTTTTAGGTCAGTTAACAGTGATTCTGACTGAAAGGTCAAGTCTTTCCCCAACCAAAGTTTTCAAATGATTGGAGATAAATAGCTTGACCCTCTACAATTTTAACTGATTATTAAGTATAAATTAGGAACTATGGAAAATCCTAAATGAATCACTTTCCAACTTTATTTCATTAGTCTCATATATATATACACAAAGTAATGACAATACAATACATTTACCAAATGTTGAGGTCAAAATCTAGAAATGGCCAGATGTAGGCGGGGGAGGAATCCAACCAACCATTTTCACATGTCAATAAACATTTACATGTAAAGAGATCCATTTTTTGTATCAAAACTCCATCCATTTATAGGGAGGTATCAATCTGAAATGATCAGCATATATTTATTAATTTAGAATGAATTAATAAGTAAATTGTCTTCATGATCAACCAGTTGTGAATCAGCTATAAAGATAATGATTGCACAATTACCTGATGATGGAGAAAAAAGAAAATCGGCGCGTAGCAGCTATTATTGCCAGTGGTTATTTAGATACCAAATAGTGTCGTTACTCAATGTTGGTCCAAGAAGAGGGTTCAGCTGTGCAAGAATAGCAATCAGCCAGCTACATATTGAGCAGCATAGAAAGAAAAGTAATACATTATTACATATGCAAAGAACAATTACCCGTGGTATTGTGTTTAAATTGAAATAGACATTAAGGGTGTTCCCATTGACTGTTTTTTGAGAGAACCAGTGAATACACTTTTGTACATTGCATTGTTTAGGTTTGTCCTGAGGGAAAAGACAAACCACGTTCAAAAAGTCTTAATGTTTAAATATCTTCAAAGCACAATATAGTTCCATGGCCCACTAAAACTTCAATGCAAATTGGGCTTCTTAAACCCCTCTTTTAAGTCTGGTCCTCATTACCACTTAGGCCTTAGGCACAAGAATCTCATTTTGGGTGATGATGCATGCTGTCAGTTGTACAATATTTTAGCATATGTCAGATCCACATTTGTCTTATGTGGTGGAGCATGATTCATGAATTCTGACAATGTGTTTCCACACCCCACCGCTGAACAGTTCCCTAATACAGATAAGTTGCAAAAAGTAAAGTATAACTAAATGTGTTGTAGCATTTCACAGATTGATATGAAGGTCAGTGTGAATAGAGTGCAAGCTTTATATAAAATCCATAGAGACCAGACTTATCCCTTTTTATCTGATCGATATTGCAATTCAAAGGCTATAACCCTGAGGCTATGTCTGACTTTCAGCAGACAGAGAGAAAAGTAATGAAAACCTTTTGTGTATGTAACTTCATCAGGATTGTTGTTTTGAATAACTACTGAAAGCCATACTCACAATAGGTAGCAACAAACTGCTGTTAGTATCAGCATGGTCACGATGACTCTGTGGAACATACAATATTAATTTAACTTAAGTGAGAAATTGCAGAACATTAAAACATCCTAGGAGATCCAGCGTCACTTGACAGTCACATGACTTAAAGATACATGGACAACACATCGTGGAAAGTCCACCTAGATTCATTTTCTTTAACCAGTTCCCCTAAAAACGATTAAGGCTTGTTATTAAGACTTATGTGAACATGTTTTAAACAGGTTCCCATGTGTCTTAAATGACTAAACTACGACATACTTAAGCAGTACGAATACGCTTACGGTTTACACACAATTAAGTGTTACTTAACAGACTTTGAACATTTATAAGGCCGCAAATGCAAACGATATTGTTAAATAAAAAGGCAAGTTTTATATTAAATGTAAATTCAATTAATAGATGTAAAAAAAATACTAGATGAAGACAACCTGAGAGTAAAACAGCACATTGCACAGTAACCACTAAGCAAAGTACTAAGATAACAATAGAGATACGTCTAAACATACTATTAATTAGAGTAGTATTCATTTAGGGACGACGTTAAACTTCCGTTTGTAGCCACATTGCTAACATCTACTCACCCCCGGTTTGGTCCTTTAGGAATAAAAAACGGCACAACACCTCCAATAACTGCCCAAAACACGGTCATAACGCAAACCGTGATGACAAAAGTGGACACCATAATTGTTTGAAATGAATATTTGAGGAAAAACAGCTAACTTTAATGAAATACAAGTTTCGGACAACTGTCAGTAACTTCTACAAACTTGATTACCACAGAAGTGAGTCGCTGTGGTCACGTGACTCGGCTTCAGGCGGAGCGATGGCTGCTGCGGCGCAGCACTGAACACGACTGCAGCGCGAGACCCACAATTCAAACTAATGACATGGACGCAGTTCAGTCAACGTGTGAACACTGAGACGCGCTGCAAAACATGTTTATTAATTCCCTACGTGAATTAGTGGCGATGTGAGTAGAATGTGAGAATTTTTGGAACATCACAGTGACACTGGACTGGACTAAAATCAACATGGCAAGGGATGTTCGGGAAGGTCAAGCAATAAAGTACTTAGTGGACAGTATTTAACACTTCAGCTGCTTGTACAAATATGAAATCACTTGTACTTCATCACTTGTACTACTGTGCCAGGATGTATCCACCACCTAAATAGTATATGGTCTTAAATTTTAGAAAATAAAGGGGGTCATGGTAGGCAGAAAAACATGTGGACTACATTTTTGAACTGCAAACTAAGTACATCTATCTAATTAATGAGCATAAAATGTATTTTTATAAGCTTGTAAAGTGACCACACAATGCATATTGCTGCACAATATTGTTGATGTGGAGCGTATGTCCTGGCATGCCTCTCTTACATACATGGGTTTATTTTCAGCATTTAGTAAATATTGACGAACTAGGTTAAATTGTTGATTTAAACCACAAAAGTAGTGTTTAATATTAGCAGCACTTTTTATAGTGTTTTACATATGAACAAATAAATGACAAAAAAAATTCTTACTATTCAGAATTTTACACTTTGTGAGTAATTACACTCTGGGTTATGCGGTCACTACTTCACTTAACCACAGTACATAGTGAACTGAACTCCAAACTGCCAAGCTACCACTACCAGGCCTTTTACAGCCTTTAATAAATATCTCCACGGCAGTTTTCTTTAAGTCTGTGAACTAAAAGTAAACAGCATTAACGTTAACAAAACAGACACAAAGGTTATTTTCCACAGTCCTTTATTTTCTTTAGCAAAAAGCTCATGTTCACTCCTGCATCTTCTCAATGGTCTCCTCCTTGTATTTGCCCTTCTCCTTGCCATCCTGTCGTGACTTGGCTTTACGCTCCAGAATCTTCTTGCGATCCTTATCCAGCTTGAGCCTGGTGATCACGACCTGTAAAAAAAATATCATAAATTTAACTACTTTTGACATTTGCTTCCATTTTAATTTAACATATCCCATCCACCTCACCTCTGAGAACAAGTGGTTAAAACATGTCTACTAAGAAAAAATAAATAAATAAATAAAAATAAAAAAAAATCAGGCAAATTACATAATGGCTATATTATACAATTATACACAATGGGCAAAATACACAACAGAAATCCAAAATCTTTTCTACTGAAAATAAAACATTGGCATGAGATATTTTTGGTGTTCCACAACATAGCGATGGTCTTTATAGACATGACTGTACATGTTAATACTGCAGGTATGAAGGTGGTGTAGAAAGTTACTTTCTGCCAGTTGTATTGCAGTTTTAGTACGTCCACCTTCCCTTATAATGTCAACGTTTTAGACATTACTTTGGAAATGCATTTTGATTCCTTTAAATTCTGCCTGACTTACTTTTCAGACACTGAGATGCACCATTTTTTTTACTACACTTAATACATGTCTTTTTAATGCCAATAACCATCAACGTGCATTGTATTTTAAACTCTGTCCACACATATGATTATTCCAAGTCGAGCAGTGACACGAAGATGTTAAATAGAGTTTGACTTATTCACATCAGAGACACCACTCCTACTGTCACAGCAGTAATGAGCATTCATCACCAAAATACCACATACTCTGTGGTGCAAACAGAATAAAGGGAACTAAATGTACACACAGAAACAAAGGGAATAGTCTTTAACAGCAGCATTGATATTTTAAAAAGCAATTCAACTTCCAGTCTACTTCAGCAGAAATGTTGATCTCAATGGGACTTCGTGGTAAAAAAGAAAATAAATTTTTTTTAAAGATTACAAAGTCCATCTATATAGTGGGTAAAGTCCATAAACTGGACAAATAAGTACAGAAGCAAGCTACCTAATAACATTCTAGGTACATATTGGAAAATGGAGAGTCATGCATCAGTTACTGAGGTTGTGCACAGGTCTACTTTTGTAAATAGCCTGCCCATGTGATGAACCATGAGTCTGTGACAAACCAGTGCCGTACTTCACCCATATGACTACGCCCTTGTTATTTTTGCTCAGATTTTAGACTAAGACCAATCTACAGTGACACTTTAATGTTGTTTTTAACCTTATTGCCATTACACCATCTTTCAAAATAAAGTTTTGCAAATTTGAGAGAGGCAGCAATCTGACCACATTATGCAATGATGAATTCAACAACCATTAAATCCATTACCTTGCTAGGGTGGATGCCCACATGGACGGTGGTGCCGTTGGCTTTTTCACGCTGCACACGTTCAATGTAGATGACGTATTTCTTTCTGTAGACTTGGACAACTTTGCCAATCTGTTGGCCTTTGTAGTGTCCTCGGACCACCTATTCATAACAGATCAAAAGAAAGCGTCATCATAAAGGTACAGGTAATCTACGTATAATTTACAGATGACATACCACATACAAAAATTAACACGTAAAAAAAAAGTGAAAGACTAATTTGATATCTTAAGTACTTGAGGCAGTTGAAACTAAACTGCACACTGCATGTAGTAAATACCCAGATGGGCACCTCTATGAAAATATAACTATGGTTGTTGACAACGCAAACTTAAAAGCCCTGTGACTGATCCACACTCATTAGAATAGTTTAACTAGCATTTATTGATGGATGAATTAAGCCTGTTAACAAACCAAGTGTTCAGAACAACATACAATGTACAATTACTGCAGTGCATTTTAAAGATGGCACTCCCTGAAGTGTACGGATATACTTGTCATGAGAGCTACATCTTATGTTGGGGAACAGGCAACTGAAAGCACCCAAGTGCAACCAGATTGCCAAACACTTTTCAAAACATAGGAACAGACTAATCGAACAACTTTTTCTTGCCAAATTAAAAAAAAACATGGAATTGTTTCTGCAGTCAAAAAAGCACCAATCAACAGCTTTCTATGGACTGCATTTTTGAATCCAGAACCAGGGAAGAAACACACTGGACCACAGTAAACTAAATTGACGATCAGATAAAAAAAAATAAAAGTTAAATAAATAAAAACCTGTCACGTAGAAGATTTCTTTTCAGATGACTTCTAGTAACCATCAGCAAAAAATGTTACTTAAATGAGTTACTTAAATGTCCAAAAAAAAATTCCATTGTGGCCATTCATACCTGCACCTCATCGTCCTTCCGGATAGGCATGGACCTCACATTGTACTTCTGGCGGAGCTCTTTTGAGAGTGGTGAAGACATTATCTTTCTGCGAATGTGTGAGGGGGCATTGAAGTGCCTCTTACGGTTCTTGCGCCGTGAAGAGGTCACAAACGGATTGATCTTCATGATGGCTAAAGGACGACATGACAGAAAGAAATGTAAACATCATACAAACTCAGTCAAGCAACCCATTATATTATAGATGACGATAACACCCCCTCCCCCCAATCATCTGGATTATGAATAAAACTATGCTAAAATATTAGGCCTTTCAGTAAATATAACGTAATTTGCACAAATAACTAAAAATGACAGGAATCTGTCCAATCACATTGAAGGCATAAACATTTGATTTTCGATCAGTTTCTCATGTCCACCTCACAGTGTAAATAACGTCTTGAGTTGTAACATAGAAGCTGAAGGGTATGTGGCTTATTTGCAGCACTTTGATAATATTCTAACTTTAGTAGCTGAATGAAGCTTTCAGTTGAACAATGTTCAAACCCGATGTGCATCCTCACACATGATCATTATAAACTCGTATTTACTATTGTGACGTTACTAACGGGATGTCCAACACGTCGTGACTTTACAAGGTTTAAACTCGCCTGTGTCACCGTAATGACATCAGAACTCAGAAACCTTATGGTTTGCATTGATTATAATTAAAGTGAACTTGTACCGTTCGTCCTTAAAAAACGAGTCAGAAACGTCATGTCGTTACCGACCTCAGATCAGCAATAAACAAAAAAACAGCACAACCATAACCAGTTACATACACACACCAACACATTAAACCTCACTACTACAGCAACATTAAACACAGAGCGCCCTGCACCCGGTCTGCCCGTCGGTCGGCAGGCTGCTCATTAGCGTCACGTTAGCTCTGAAGTTCGGGGGGGAAATCCACCACTATACACCGATTTCATACAAACTATCAAACCCTTATTAAACTTCAAACTATTTCGGATCGGATGTTGGTGATTTGAACCGTATCGGGGCTGAAATGACGAGGATGATCGCGGATAACGCTCAAACAGCATTGCTCAAGGTTTTCAACCTACCGATTATTCCGCTATGGCCGCCGGAAAAGAGGCTCCTGAGGTACTTCCGCCAGAATTAGTTATGCTGCAAATCTCGCGAGAACGCAAATAACTGCGCCCTCTATTGGCTTCATATTGTGACTGTTCGGTTCATGTCCCAAAAAAGTCCAACAGTTTGTTTTGTTTTTTCACAAAATGTAAAACGAGGAAAGTTTATATTTTAATCTGAAGTGAAAACTATGTCCTCATGAGTTCTACTTTTAGTTGAACAACGTTTTTAATCATAAGGCCACGAGAAAATGAAGAAAATGGCCTTAGAGTAGAGAGAGGTAAATGTATTAAATTGAATTTAAATCTGATTTGTTTTACACTACACTTAAAGCAACATGGTGGTGTGGAGCAAAAAGGTGTGTCCTGACTGTGAAAATCAAAGCAAAGACACAATCAATAAATCTCAATGGTAGAGAGTGACCCCTGAACATGTCATTAGGACAAAAGTGCCTTTATTGCCAAGTTTAATTAAAAAGTCATGAGTGGGTATGTATATTCTGCATTGACTCTTTAACCAAATAAGATTTAATGACTATTTAATTTATACAAATAACCATAAAACTAATACAAGCTTAATCTGGCCCATCCTAAAAGAAAAAAAGTCTAATTAATGTTTTCATTATATAAATAAAAAGTACATTTATTTATGTAATAATTAAGTAAGACTACTAAAATGTCCTTTTTAACAAGGGTTTATAGCAGCTATATATTTAAATTTTGCTTTAAAAAATTTGATCATTATCAATAATGAACACAATAAAATTAAATATCATATTTTGAGCTGGTGACATCGAAATTCTACAAATAATGCCATTTCTGTACTTTCAAAATTAAAAAACAGTCTCACTACATGGTTGTTTAACACAAAGTGAACCAAGTCCGTGTTCTCTAAACAACTATAGCTGTTTAATTATTTATATTTGCAAGAATGAATTGAAAAGATTCGATATTTACAAAAAAAGTACTTTAAACAAAACAAATATATGTATAATTTTATAGAGATGCAAAGTTTTACTACATTTGTGAAGCATAGATCATTTTAATTACTTTTTTAAAAGTCATTTTAAGTATAATGATACAAATACAAACTTTAAATATATTTATTGTTCATCTGTTTGGCACATGAGTACCAACATTTACACAGTACTCAGATACAGTGTAAAACTGTATCTGAGATCAGACATATGCCTGGTCTTGAACCTTCTAACCTACAGCTTATTCAACAATAGAATTCCTTAATACTTTTGTTTGGAATAGTTTAATAGTCTTCACCATATTTCATATTCATTATGCTGAATACCTCACACAAGAAGGCAAAAACTTAAATTTATGATCATCCGGGCAAGTTAAAAAAAATGTATGATCATAATTTTGTCATTGGTAACAAAAAAAACTTCAAAAGGTTGTTGTGGTTCTGTGGTTTTTCCCAACCAGCTTCATTTCCAGGTTCATTACACAATGTTAGAAATGGATTCTATAGCCTATATTTCCTATTGTAATTTATAGTATTGAATAAAGATAGGCCATATTTGTTTCCTCCCTTACCTAACATAAGACACATAGGTTTCTGGGACAGTTTCAATTTTACAGGTGGGTAGTTAACACACTTTTAAAACGCTATTCTCTTTTGAAGCCGAATTGCCCTAACCTGCCTCAAAACAGGTGTTCTTTCTTTGGTCATGTCAATAGGAGCCATTGAAAACATGAACATGCCAATAAAAAAAAGAGGATCAAAGACAAAACCTTGGATGGCTCATGTCCGTAGTGGCAGGCACTGTTCTATGAATGAGTGTTCCCAGAGTGCATCTATAGACCTTCAAAGTGCTGTTTGTTTGCTTTGTGAGAGCAGGGTTTAGGAACTTCCTGAAAAAGAAATAAAAGGTGTATTTGAGTAAAAAGGGGGGAAAGCAATCACGGAGAGGACAATAAGGCACCAAATAGGAGTGATTCAATATTTCTTGCCCACTTGATTGAAAACAATACTTTACTGCCTTTGTTCTACTTTAAATGTTTTGCTGAAAACATGTGGCAATAATTAAACTGCACAAGCTGTTCCATACTAGTATGAACAAGTGGAGTGTGTATTACCTCTAAGGGAAGTGATTATCTGAATTCAGAAATAAAATGTCACATCCTAATAGCAATAATGATACAAATATGTAGTGTAATAATTGGGCCCGTAGGCTGTATTCGAGAATATAAAGATAGAATTAGCTCCTAGTGTGTAAGGTTAATTAAATGGGATGGCATTTGTATTATATTATGTGGTTTATCCCATTTGTAAAGCACTGAGAGATAGTGTACACTCACTGACCTCCCTGAGTGTTATTTTTCTCTGGCTCCACCTAAAGCTGCTCTACACAGGTGTGTCCCTACCTGGTACATGGAGAAATGCATGCTGCCTGTTTCCATCAAAAGGTGTTTAATACGAGGCTGAACACGTGTGCCAGATGTGATCGCAGTTACCTGAGCCAAAAAACATGGGCAAATTTTGGAATTTGGTGAGTAATTCTTACCTAAGTTCACATTTTTAGTTCAAACTAATGACTTTTTTTGTGGTGTATGTAGTGTGTAATCATTTTAAGATGTGTGTTTAAACCATTATGTTACGAAACATATAAGATGCTACAGATTTGTAGATTAATAAGCAATTTTGTGCTTTTCAAAGTATAACAACTCTGAACTTTTTGTTGTTGGGACACTAGCAAAGCAAATGGTTTCATGCGGTACACATGAGGAGCAGTCCTGTACAGAATTTATGCCACTGGTTTTACAATTTAAAACAAAAAAATGCAAAATGCTAATCAGTATTTTTAATTAAAATATATCTATTTTATGGTAATAACAACTTATAACTTTTTTATTCTTTTAGTGTAATTATTTTTTTACAAAATCGGAAGTAATAAATCTGAACATTTACTGAACATTTTACTGAACATGTTTTCTAAACATAAAAATACGCACAACTGTTACGGAAGGAAAAATTTATTAAAATTTATTTTACATATCATTTGGAGTTAAAAATCATTATTCTATGCTACACATAGAGGCTGTTATTTTAGATTTTTGATGCATTTGATTTAAATTTAGATGCATTGAGACACTTACATTTTATTTTAATTATACCAAATTCAGCTTTAGTTTAAATAAAATCCTTTGGCCCTAAGTCCTTACAAACAAATACTGTTTTGTTTACAAAATAACAGTTGCTTCTGGCATGAGCACAATTAAACAATGGAATTGTCCTCCTGTTTACATGCACGTGCAATCTGAAGTATAATATGCGATCCTGATTATGATTGCAACTGAGTTATGAACACCCTTTGTTTTCCCTTAAGTAAAAGGATCCATGCATAAAATAATTGCGAATGAAATTTACATGCACATTAGTCAAATTTCATCTTGTTGTTTACTGAATTGAAAAGTTTGGGAAAAGAACATACCATGATTTGTGGCCTTTACAATGAAATCATATTTAATTAATGATTTATTGAAATTTTGTAGAAGTTGCATTAATGCTTAGAAAATTAATAACCAACAACATGTCATTTAAATAGGAGTTTAAATACGTACCTACAGTGGCATGCAAAGGTATGGGTGCCTATAGTCAAAGTATCTCTTAATGAGAATTGCTGTGTGCAGATCATATGAATCAAATAAATATAAGACATTTTTTCATTCTTTTGAATAAAATTATTTATTTATTCTCATATTTTTCAAAAATTCAGTTATTAAGGTTTTTAAACCAACCTTTGACAAGCCTTAGAGCTGGTTAAGACTTTTTTTTTATTCTTGTTAGTGGTAATCTTACATGAACAGGGTTTTCTTTTCATTTTGCATATATCGCTCTTGTGAGGTCAGCTTGCATTTGTAATGATGTTCAATTTACAAAACCTTTAACTTATATCTTGAATAGTTGAACTATATTGAATAGTTTATTCTGGATTATAAGCAAATATGTATTAGTGATTGCAGCAGAAGGTTATATAATAACTTCTTCAGGCTCCAAGTTTTTGCTTTTAAAATTACCTGCTTTTAAAATGTAGAGTACAGCACTACAGAGCATCAGCACTCCAGAGTCTTCTGACTATGCAGGTCTTTTGCAGTCAACTAAGAATTCTGCTTTGCCTTTCTGGCAATCCTTCTGTAAGAAAGTTTTCTTGTCTTGCATTTTTTTTTGTATCATAGTACTCTGGGCATCTATGGGTCAAGCACTTGCCTTACGCACACACACACAAGCAAACTTTATCATAGCTAACTGACAGTTGATGATAACTCTAACTTGTTTATTTAAACCATAAGCTTATGTCACTAAGCTTGTAAACAATTACCAAATACAGCACTAATTAAAATTACTAAAAGAATCCAAACTTCATTTTTTTTCATTTGACTTTGCTTGTAAGTTATTAAGGTTGTAAATTTGTGAAGGCAGCTCAAACATGTATACATTACATAACTACTTTCACTATTGTAAAGCTGGCGGCATTGCTGCAGTTTTATGAGCTAATACAAAAGAAGTAAAAGCAAACACTTCCATTATACTCTGTGACATGGGGCCTATCATCTGAAATATTGCACAATCCTCTAATTGTGTTGTTTTAATCCTTCATGACTTGTATGGATTTGGTACACAAACAGACTGACAGACTAACATAGAATAACCATTTCGGAATTAAAATGGAACACTTGTTTTTTAGCGGGTAACAGAGTTTTGATGTTGATAAAAAAGAACAATCTATGTATTTTTTCAGCTGTTAATAGTGCTGATTGTGGCAGATGTTTTGCTTGCTGCAATTGTAAAAAAGGAAGGCAAACAACGAAAGGGGAAAGTGGAAAATCAGCAGGATGCACAGCAGCAGCAGCAAGAGCAGCAGCAGCAGCAACAAAATCAACAGCAGCAACAAAATCAACAGCAGCAAAACTCCACTTCCTTTCGGTTGCCCCTGGATCCCATTCTAACTGGAGACCACACAGCTGGGCCTGGTGATCATGAGGTGGATTTTGACAAGGCTATAGATGACATGGTGTCCCAGGTGAGGAATAACCCAGCTCTGTCCAAAAGCAAGTGTGTTGTGGATCGACACCTTTGGATGTCCAACACGCGGAGTCTCTCTCCGTGGTCATACAGGTGAGATCAGCATTCCTTTTTCTTCCTTGTCTAGTAACTTATTAAACAAAAGATCCAGATAATCATTCTGACGTGATCGTTCATCATTTCATTACAAAACAATCATTTGCCTCAATTTCCTACTGATGAAAAGTGAAATTTTCATACAAAAGTGAATATCCATTTTGATTATTCCAATTATGATTACACAGCATACATTTGAATATAAAATTAATCTGGCAAAAAAGGTTATTAGTTATTTCAGGCTAGATTTATTGTTACACATGCATTATTTTGACAAAAAAACTAAACTTGTAATCAAATTGTTTTGGACCATTATTTTGGTAAAAGTAAAATTAATGGTCATGTAAATATAAACCTCTCTATATAGTCACACATTGCAAAATTTGACTTCTGTCTTCTACATTTAATCCCTGGCTGACTTGATAATGTTAAGTCCAGGGCATTGTGGGAACCCTGTCATGTGTTGGATGATACATTGTTCCTAATTTTAGTAACTTTGGACATATGTTTAAGGTTCTCATCATGTTGCAAATTAAATGAGTATGACATCTGTCTAAAACCTTTGCTCTGTGGTGTACCTGTACTCTGATTGGTGTAAAAAAAATGTAAATCTTTAAAACATAGACACCTTTCTCATCTTAGATACATCTACTGCTGCAGACCCAAATAAAAATATGTCTTATAAATCAAAATATGTCTTATTTACACCACATATGCACAGAACAACAAGGACTAGAACTCTACTAGGGCAATATTTAAGTGCAACTGTATTTCATCCTAGCTTTGTGCAAAAAAAATCTATGCCTAACTATGTCTTAACTCTCAGTCAAATTCACATTAAGAGTTTTTCACAAGTGGATCGTGTCATGTAGCATAAACGTGTCATCGGGGGGAAAAACATTTATCACAACACAGCAATTCTACCCACAGGATTAATCACGACGAGAACCGCAAGCCCGTGGACATCCCAGAAGCCAAGTGCGCATGCGCAGGGTGCATAAACCCGTTCACCATGCAGGAGGACCGCTCCATGACCAGCGTTCTCATCTACGCCAAGATCCCCGTCCGGCGGCTGCAGTGCCGCCGCAAGAAGAAGAAGAAGTGCGTGCCGCGTTACCGCACCGTGGTGGAGAGCATCGCCGTGGGGTGCACCTGCATAGCAGGCTGAGCTTAATGTTATTATAACGAACTTTGATGTCATTTCACTGTAACTTTTAATGTGCATGATTTGTATTATTTGTGATACCTTATCTGTTCGTAAACGCATAAAAACACTTTTCTGCTGAGTCTAGGCAAAAGAAGTGGAAATTGCCAAATACAGCTAGATTGATGTCCTTTCATATTTTCAATCTTTAATGGTATTACATGGAAAAGTCAAATAAAACACACCTGAATGGATGAAGCTTAAACTGGGATTTGCAATTCCTACTTAAAGCTTTCCAGATCTTACAGCAGCACCTTCTTTCTTTTTCCAAAAACAAATGCAAAATTCTGCTCACATTACCCCAGGCTCTGCAAATGAGAAATGACGTGGGCCATCAACATAACCCAAATCCGAGCAAATAAGTGTCCTTTCTCGGCTGTAAATCAAATTGCCCTTAATTTTTTCCAGAGCTCTTCCCTTTTGCATGGACGTTCAGGTGTTCTATATGGGGCATCTCATGTGCATGTGTTTGCATGTGTTGTGACTTAGCATGAAGGGCTGTATTTGTTTAGATGTTGTTTGTAAAATGTTTGTTTCCGCCAATTTCCCCTAAAATCACTCTAGCTTTAATAAAGAAAAATAATACTTAATTTTTATTCTGCATTTTGGCTTTATATAAACCACATGTTTACATCAATGATCTTTATTCTTAAAGTCACCCTTAACTTTACTTTAAATCATCATTGAGTTGGGGAGGTTGGTATGTACAGTCTGGCCAAAAGTTTAACAGATTCTTGGCAATTTAAGATATTAAGATGAAAGAGGCGTTATATATCATCAACAGGTAAGTGTTATATTTCACAAACATATTCTCTGGAAATCTGGGTGATGTTTTACCTAGATAATAATGAAAGTGAAAACTGCTTAAACTGGTCCCAATACTTACATCGAGAAACTGTCCGAAAAATTATACTATATAAGACTTTGTATTCCTAAAGACCCTGAAAAGTCAAAAGTTCTGGGTGACTTTAAGTATTATATTTTGTAAATGCTTTGCAAGCTCAGGGTTATCATGTTTTGCAATTCACTGTGGAATGTAATGTCTGTTTTTATTACTTATGCAGTATGAAGAGTGCTAGATCTGTTTAAAATAAAACTAAATAAATAAAAATGCACAATGTTAGATTTTCAAATCCTTTATCAGCTTCTATAGGCAGTCAAAGTTTTGACATGCCTCCTTTTTGCTCAACTTATTGTCCATGTTATCAGTTCCACTTACCGTGCAGATGGATTTTTGTAGTTCTACAATTCCAGAAAAATGTGTTGGTGAGGTTAAACTGAGATGCTCGATGCAGATGGGCTGGCCTGCAATAAGTATTTTAATTGTTCTGAGTTGAAATCTAACTCTAAAGAAAAGTCAAAGCGGATTTTAACTGTACATTGGATCGCTTAAAAAAGCACAAGCAACTTAAACGACACAAGTAACTTAATAAAACAAATTTTAATAGATACTGTTGTGCAAATCAGTCCCATCATTTCAGATTTTTGTTTTCTTAATAGCATTACTTGACCACTAGAGTGCAGTCTCTCACTGGCAGGTTAATACATGTGAACAGTTGATGATTTATTTCATTAAACTTAATATATTACTAATGCTTAATAAATAAGTTAAGACGTGAATAGCAATTGTAGTAAACACACCATTTGCTTATCACATATAACACCTTCAGTAAGAGCATCCAGGTTTATAATGTAGTCAAGATTACCTATTAAGAATAAATTTACGTTTTTTTTAATGATTATAATTTGCAATTGTAGTGCATCTACTACATCCCTAATAAAATTAAGTGACACTACCTCTTTTTTGCCCAGGTTTTTTGTATAAACAAAAACAGCTGTAGAAAATTTAGAATAATAGTCATGAGTGAGACCACACCCTCCATTTTCTAAAAAGAACACTTTTCATTTATTTTTCATATTCACTATTTCAAATGCATCTAATTCATATTTTGTTGGACATAATTTTTGTGTTCAGTTTATTAAAGAATGACTGCATTTCACATATCTTCTTCTCGTCCTTCCTTCTCTTGGGGTAAACTTCGTGCCAGCTGTCTGCTTCCAAGTCCCCAGCCCAAGGCCTCCAAACTCCTCCATTCAGACTAGGATCTGCCCTGGGATCTTCAGCAGGGTAACGTACAGGCACTGCCGTGCGATTATAAAATGCTAATCTGGCCAGAAGCTGCTTTACAACATCAGGCCTTTTTTGTGCCAGGTCAAAGCGTTCGTATGGATCTGCTGTTATGTTGAACAACCAAACTGATTTTTGTGCTTCAGCATGGCGCTCAAGGTGCCACCAACCTGCCGGGAAGTTTCCTAACACTGGTGGGGGTGTCCAGTCTCCATACCCTGGCTCTCCAGTGAGCAGCTTCCAGTCACCCATGCGCACTCCTGCCTGTATGGCTGTGTCCCAGATGCCAAAGCCACTTTGGAGTGAACCGTGTCGAGCATGGACGTACAGTGGATCAATGTTGTGAAGGATTTCAAAGCGAGGGGACTCTTTTCCCTCACTAATTACCTCCCACATATCAAATCCATCCAGCCCCTGCATCTGGGTCACATTCAGTCCTGCAAGGCGAACCAGCGTTGGGTACCAATCTGTGATGTGAATTAAAGCCTTGCTAACTCTTCTCCGTCGCCTGAGAAGTGGGCTATGGACAAATCCCACACCTCGGATGCCTCCTTCCCAATATGTCCCTTTTCGGCCCCTGAGAGGCCAATTGCTTCCTCCAAAGAGAGGCTGCCCTCCATTGTCTGTGGAGAAGATAATCACGCTGTTTCGATAATAACCATATTTGCGAAGTGCGTAGGTTACATTTCGCACTGCCTCATCCACGGATGACACCATGCCTGCATATTTGCGCCTGTGCACATTCCCCATTCCTCTGTATGGATAAATGTAATCCTTGGGGCATTGTAAGGGCGTGTGCACAGCCTGAAAAGAAAGGAATATAAACAAAGGTTGGGCTGAAGGGTCATGCGACGCAAGGATCTTCCGAACTTTGTGGGTGTACAGTTGCGTTGAGTATTTCCCTCGATGCCTCCATGCCACAGTTTCACCATCATGGAGATCGTAGCCACATCTTGCAGGCCCATCACATGAATCATAGGTGTAGTAGTCCACACTGCCTGTCAGGGAGCCAAAGTAGGTATGAAAGCCACGGCGAGTGGGCAGGCACTCGCGTTTGTAGAAGCCCAGATGCCATTTACCTAACATGTGGGTAGAGTATCCAGCCTTTTGGAGACTTTGAGGCAAAGTGGCAAGGTCAAAGGGCAGACAGTTAGGCTGACGGGATCGGATGATCGAATGTTGGAGCCCTGTGTGAATCTGATACCTGAAAAATAACACAGGACGAAGTTACTTAAAAATACCAGTTGACCCATATTACAAGTGTATATAAACTACGTAAAATTTTAAATAAGTTGCAATGTGATTCCTACATAAAACAAAGTTTATAATATGGTGGACTGCATTTGAGGTTGTGTGCATACTACATACTTTCCTAATCACCACTTATTACCATGGTATCAGAAGCAAAACACATATTTTTGATAATTTATGACTCATTCATTCATTCATTAT
>JAFMOD010001012.1:217205-298060 GCA_019802435.1 Corydoras maculifer | reverse complement strand
CAATTGGTTGCACTCAGGGAAAAGGGGGCTGAATAATTTTGCACATCGCACTTTTCAGTTTTTTATTTGTAATAAAATTGTTGATTCATGTATAACTTTCATTCCACTTCACAATTGTATACCACTTTGTGTTGGTCTTTCACATTAAATTCCAGTGAAATATATTTATGTTTGTGGTTGTAATGTGACAAAATATGGCAAAGTTCAAGGGGTATGAATACTTTTGCAACCCACTGTATTGTCAGTGACTTTTTGTATTAAATGTAGAGGTTTGAAAGCGTTACTGATGCAACACTGAACACAGGAGAATATAATTCGGTTAGTGCTTAAAAACACTATGGCCAACTTTTGAGCCAAAAACTATACTGAATGTATAAACAGTGAGTTGTCTGTAGCCAGCAACTCAGCATTTAAACGTCACTAGTATTGAATCACTACATCATTTATTTAATGTAGATGACTCCATGAAGATGTTAAAGCTTTTGCACATACAATTACTAACCAATTACTAATATCTTAGTCAATGTATGCTCTTAAACCCAGTTAATAAAGTAGTTAATGACTTTCCTATTCACATGTCATTCTATACAAATCTATCCTATACACTGTGGTGATCAAATAAGTACCTGCTATGACAACGCATCAATTGTTGAGAAAGCTCAATCAGGAGGTCGTGGTTTCAGAAGACGGCTAAATAGGCAAGTGGTTGTATTACATTTAGAGCAGCAGAATTCTGAAGAATTCGCTGTATGATTTTAGTCCATGAGCAAACAGTAGTCTCTTTATATTTGCAACCTGATCTTACAAGGCTGAATTAAAAAAATACTTGGGAGTCTGATTTAAAATAGGCATAAATTCTGTCATACTTCATGTGAGTTGTTGATAGACATAATGCAGGACTTTTTGTACACATAGACACAACTTAGCATAACCAAGCTTGATGATGATGCTTAATCTAACATTTGAGTTACATTACTAAAGCTTTTTGCCTTGTTTGAATACTTCATGGTGTTTTGATTGGAAAACATGTTACATTCTTTGCTTTACTTATGAATGGAGCTCTTTATTGTGCAGACACTCATGACCTCTTTACTGGTGAACTATTCGAACCGTCACTAACACCCCATGCTGGCTCACACAGTTATACACATATTACTCCTTATACTACTTAAAGCCACTACTATCAGCTGCATGTTTTGAGTGCATCAAAAACATACTACCATTCATATATTAAAAACACCCAATCTGCTAATCAGAGTCAGTCCTGATCTAAATCACTGTTACCAATGACCACACTAGGAATTTCTCACTAGTAAATTAATACAACCTAATACCCAAGTTTCTTAATTGCATCTGCATAAAAAAGCAAACACACAGAAACATGGTGGTGGGTAGATATGCAGGTTGTTTATTTTCATATATATGAATTAATGCTTTTACAGATGCTTTCATCCAATGCAGTGAGTGAAAAGAGATTAAAACACATATATATTTTGTAAGTGTTTTGGGTTTTGAGATGTGAAGATATCACATAACTGATTCTTGAATAAAACCTTACTTAATAAATTGTCAAACTGATGGATAGTCTTCAATCTGTTCATAAAATGTAGCCACCAATGTTCAATGACCTGGTTAAACATGATTTAATACTTCTTCTTGGATAATTACTAATAACAATCTACATATTATGTATGTTCTGAAATATAACACATGTATCAAGTAAAAATGCCTTAAACATGTAACCTCTCCATTGCAGTATTAACTTCTTTAAATCTGTATTTTCTGTTTCACCATATCAACACAACATCACATTCACACCTGATCCCAGTAAGTCCTAACCACAGTATCCACAAGAAAATATTTATGGTCTGGAATTTTTAGCCTTGTTTTTCTGTTAACGTTTTTTTAAAAGTGAGGGGGAGCTATTCTTACAAATTGTTTATCTTGACCTATAATTATGTCATCGTAAACTCACGCAAATATTTGGTATTCAAAAACACCCGTAAATCATGGACAGCCTTTGGTGCACCTTAGACGCATGTTATTATATACCTTATCACATTTAAAGTCAAAGCCTGGAAGGCACATTGCATTTGGGGTGTATTGCCCTATAATTGGATAAAATAAATGGGGACTGATTATCTATAAAACTACAAAATAACTTTATAGCACATGGGAGTCAAGACTGTAAAAATCATTACAAGGCAGACTTCAAATGGTTTGCTGGTTAAAGACGTAGGGAAAAATGAACAAGCAGCTCCACTCACATGCAACCTAAACTCCAAAGCAAACACACCTGTTCTTCTAAAAGAAGAGCAAATTAGAAACATTATAGAAGAGACTGACCCATATATTTGTATTGTGCTGAAGCAAGGTTTGCATGTGGCTTTACACCTGCAGATTCAGGAAAGAACTAAACAAACAGATCTAAAGAAGTCAACAAAGAGAAGAACTGTTCTATTTTACAACATTTAATACTCTTAATAAATATCCCTTGTGAGTGTGTGTGTGGGTTTGCTGGGGTCATGTTTTGTAAAAACGTTTTAGTGTTATAGAGGTGTACTTAAAAGCACTCTACTTAAGATCCTGTAATCTTAGGCTTTGCAGCTAAGAAACCTACTACAAACCACTGTATAGAAAAAAATCTTGTGACACAAATTCTAATTACTAAATTAAAGTGTTGTATTCAGTCCCATTGCAGCAATTAAATACAATCATGTTAGTTGTGCATTGTGGACAACTGCATGTTTTTAACTTTGTAAAAGCAGTTTGGGGAAGGCCCTGAATACAGCATAATTGTGTGCCAATGCATAAAGCAAGGATCATAAAGGCATGGTTGGAAAAGGTTGAGTTTGATTTTCATTCATTCATTCATTATCTGCCACTTTATTCTATATTAGGGTCGCGGTGGGCTTCCCCATGCCCATCCAGGGGAGAACGTTTCGGGCGCTGGGCAGATACACCCAGGACTGGGCGCCAATCTATCGCTGGGCACACACTCACTCACGCATACACACTTTTTATGGGGCAATTTGGAGAACTCAATTGACTTGATCCATGTTTTTGGACTGTGGGAGGAAACCCGGAGGAAACCCACGCAGACACGGGGAGAACATGAAAACTCCACCCAGATGGGGATTCGAACCGGGAATCCCTAGTGCTGAGAGGCGAACGTGCTAACCACTATGCCCCCGTGCTTCCAAGTTTGATTTGATTAATTCAAATATTACTTTGCTTAGAGGCTATATGTGAGTTGAATGGATTTCATTCCAATCTTAACGTTAAAAAAATTCAGGATGGTATTAAATCTCTAAGCCTACTTACTAAATATAAGCAAAATTTTCAGTTCAAATAATAGTTAAAATAATTTTACAAATTGGGCTGCATACTTTTAGAATCGTTTGCATTTGCTTAAGAAATCAGAGACGACAGTTGTATTCCAAACGTATGCACATTTGAAAGCGTTACTTTAGAACTGAACTGCACTTCCCACAATGCCCTGACAAAAATATGACGTGACGTCACGGGCTCAATGGCTGACCGAAGCATGGTAGCCGAAAAAGCTAACGGGAAGTCGTAACAACTTTAAAGTTTGTAAAAGTTGTTCTTGTCTTGCTTTTGCCGAACATGGCGTCGATCGACCCAGACGTATCGGCGCACTCTTTGATGAATCTGGTCTATGAGTATTTAAAGGAGAACGGACACGAAGAAGCCGCCAGCGTTCTGAGGAAACACGCACCCCAGGTGGATTGCTGCATACATCCAGCATGGCTCTTCTTTTGCTGCGTGCTAAAGGCTGCAGCATGCCCGTCAAACAGTCACATGCATCTAACACAGCATTTATACATTTATCATTACCAGGGTTCGTTTTAGGTCATGTAACTTGTGCAGAAGGAGCAAAAAGTGTACAGGCTCTGATGACGAGGAAGCAACGTGTTACATACGATGTAAACATTATCCTGTGCCTTTTAGCTTTAATTTGATTATTTTGATTAACATGGTCTTGCTCGTTTGATATAGACAACCTGGAACTTTCCACTAAGGTTGACTCGAGTCCATAATTCTGTAACTGTAGTACTATAGTTATTATACCAGTGGTGATTAATGGTCACCCAATGTAGCATTGACCCAGCACAAAGTACAACAGCTACTGCAATTCTGAGGCTTTATTTTTATTTATTTTTTTAATCTAAGCACAGTTCCTCTCTCTAGAGACTTTCATCAGGTCAGACACTTTTATCCAAAGCTACTCACTAGTATCAAATGCCCAAGCCGGTCCCATCCTACATTACTATCCAACCTCACAGACGCTGTTCAGGATAAATGAGCAAAAGTTATTTAGACACGTTTTATAAACATGCCCAAAGCTTTTTTAGAAGAGTGAAAGCTGTTATGTCAAGTTAGAATGGGGTGTCATAAAATCTCCTGTTTGTAAGGTGGTATAATAAATGTGCTGACCAGAGCAGATTTGAAAGACCTGCTTTACTCATCTAAATGTACCTAAGGCTCTGAGGCAAGCAGGTGTTTGTGGTTGTGGGCCTTTCTCTAAGGGGAGGCTTTGAAGTGGAAATGCCCATGACAGCCATTTTTAAGGAGCAATTTGTACTGGGAGAAGAACTTTAACATCAAAGAGCTGTATAAACCAGCTGCTCACTTGTGTTCAGACAAAACCTAGTCTACTCTGGTGTGTGTGTCAGAGTTTGAACTTAATTTATTATATTTGACAAGGGAAGCCCTTAAGAAAATCCACCCTACTTTGATGAAGTTAAACTTTGGAGGTTTTTTGGTAGACTGACAGGCAACCTTTGCCCCTCTAGCCACCCTCTGCTCTTCTTTAGTGCGTTTCATGTGGCTTTCTGGCTTTGTCAGAAATGATCCAATGACTTTTGTGCTGTTATTGCTATGAGCATGTTTTAAAAATGTGCAATATTGTGTACTTTGTAGGTAGAAGTTCAAAATGTGGACGTGTCCCTTAATGATATATTCAAAAAGTGGACAAGGTAAGTTTTAAATCAACAATCCCCTGAATTTTGACTAATTTAATGATGAGATCTAAAGTAAAAATGTTTTAAAAGATGCAGTTGATTGGTAAAGTTCTGTGGTATTTATACAATGAACCGTAAATACATGCACTTAAACAACTGTCTTTGTTTTAAAGAGGGAAACAAAGAAAGAAAAAAGATAAAGCAGCCCATCCTCAGATGATGTGTGGTAAAATGCAAACTCATTCAAAAAGCTCAGGTAAACTTTGTATGTTCTGTATGCAGAAGATTCATATAACAATCACACTTGTTCTGGCACTAATCTCCCATGTTCTAGCTCGAGAAAGTGGTTTGAGCAACGTGACGAATCATTTTCACACGTGAATGGTGTGTTGTATCTGGTTGCTGCAAAAGAGTTTGACTCGTCAATACAAGGTCTTGGTCTTGGAGCAGTAGAAGTTTGCATGCAGTATGCTATTATAAACTTAAATATGTTGTGTTCTCTGCAGTTCAAGGGTCGAAGCGCGCCCTCTTGTGTTTAATATCTAAACATCAGAAAAAAATGCGTTCATTTATTTTGATAATCTTTACATTGTTTTACTTCGGTTAAACCATATAATTGGTTTTAAATGCGATGATACCAATATTTCAGTTACAAAAATATAATGATGATCTTATTGTTTTCTTTTGTCTAATTTGTTGTTTTTTTTTCTTCTATACAGCCAACAGAGAACTGCATAGTAAGAGCTCCAACAAAAGAAAAATAAAGGATACCTCACTGGTGGGCTAACCATACTGAAAACTAAAAGAAGCAACTCCACAAAATAATTCCAGGCTTGATAACTGTACTGCATATTCTTTTTTCAGGGTGGCCCTTTAAGCAGCAATGAGAAAAAAACAAAAACTAAGACAAATGGCAAGAATTCCTCTTCAGTGGAAGGCCCAACAACACCAAACTCTAGCACAAAAGGAACACAAGATGAAGATTCTGATTCCAGTCTGGATGTTGAGAAGTGGAGGAAACTATCATTAGAGTTATCGGGTAAGACAAAAGTCTGGTTAAAGTAGTAAAGTAAACACATTATTTACAGCATTTTTAGTGTTATGATGTCTGATCAGTGATGGTATTGTGGATTCATTTAGCCACTTGAGAAGTTTGTGCAGTTTCAGTCTACATTTTACTGTGCTTTAAGTGACTTTTGGTTTTCCTCAGAACCGGTACTGCAGACAGCATTTTTTTTATAATGTGGCATTTAGTCTTGTAATTAATAATGTAGCTAAGTATATTTCCCTGCAGCATTATAAGCATAAAAAGACAACTGTTTTCTAAAGGAAATGCTCCTTAATGGAAACATAGGCTGTACAGCAGTTGAAATGGAACATCTGAATCATTATTTTCTAATGCTTAGTTTATACAATACAATTTTGCCCATTCTCGTAAAGAGTGCATCTGTGTCTGGAGTTGACTGTATGGCCGTTGAAATTGCTGATAAAGTCAGCTTCTAGGTATAAGCATATTCACTTAGAAAGTATTGTTTAAAAGGCATAACAAACTGTGACAAACAACACTTTATGGAAAGCAGAGGTGTTAAAAGGCCCACTAAGGTTATTCTTTATCTAAATTGGTAAATTCTTTATGATAGGACAGATGCATATCACCTACATTTTAGTCCAAGTTATGTGC
Organism: Corydoras maculifer; assembly: GCA_019802435.1. Taxonomy (NCBI): domain Eukaryota; kingdom Metazoa; phylum Chordata; class Actinopteri; order Siluriformes; family Callichthyidae; genus Corydoras; species Corydoras maculifer. The sequence goes on along the minus strand of JAFMOD010001012.1, from coordinate 291,394 downwards.
TTCTATAAAAATCCCCATTTGCTTAAAAAAGCTTTTTCCTAGATGTGGGAAAATGACTGATTTAGTGATTTACTGGCACCTATGTTAAGTGTTTTAAGTTTTACTTATTCCATTTGAGTCAGTCAAATAACAGAAGCCAATTTTTAAAGGCTTTTAGTTGTTTTTTTGGGGGGGGGATTGTCAAATGACAGGTAATATGATCCATAGATTTTTTCACTGTTAACATTCTGGATGAGTCCACCACCAGTCCTCAGAAGACTTCCTTTAAAAACAGACATAACAGTAAGTTTTTCTTTGTTACTTACCAATCCGGCTTACACAACTGTAAAAATAAATTGAACATGAACTTCATCTCTACAAAATAAAAAGTGATCTAATAGTTCTACATAGGTGATGTGATCTCAATCCATGATGGTGGTAGATGACCAAAGTGCACAAATAGGATCACTAAGCATTGAGAAGCGTCACTGGTCAGTTCAATTCAGATCTTTGTTGCAGCATGTTGATGGAAGAGTCAGAACTGGGCACGAGTAGCAGGAATCAATGAGCCCTTCTTGTAATGTGTCAACAGTTCAGGCTGTTGAAGTAATGGAGTGGTAAATGTTTTCTTGGCACACCTGGAGTGCTTTGATTATTTTTTTGATGTTTAGACAGAGGAGCGTTTACCTAAACATCATGGTAAAACAAGTTCATCCTTTCATGGTAGCTATTTACCATGTGACTAAAGAACACGAGTGAGTGCATGTAATAAAATATACAATTATTAGTATTTGTATTAGTGTTTGTTTATGTTTTTATTATTAATGTTTCTTTACCCTGAATAGTTAAGCAATAGTCATAGGGACAAATTTAGTATTCACAGTTTGCCTTTTGACATGTCTATGGAATGTGGGACACTTCAGATTTCCCTGCGAAATTCCTTAAAGAAAGCATGATCGGTCAGTCCAACTCCAGATTGAACCTGGGTGCTTTTTGCTGCTATGATGCTGAAGTGCTAACTACCAAAACAGCATGTTGCCATTATTATTGTACTATTTGTATTAAAAGTCTCTTCATGCATTAATACGCATTGTATGGTCCACTGTTTGAGAATGTGTTCCACTGTGTGTACTGCTTCAGAGGGAATTGGTCATTTTGTTTGACACTTACAGCTGCTATACTGTTTAGATTGTCCACTTGATGATAACCTTTTTTAACATGGATTTGGAATGTAATGCTAGTGTCTGAAAGGTGCTTCATCACACTGTCACATTTGGTCAGTTCTTTTCACTTCTTTAAACAGACAGTCTGTTTGTTAGACAATAAATATAAACTGCTATTTTGCAGGCCAAACGCAAAGAATTTTGAACATGCAAGTAAAACTGCAGGTTCTCATTAGAAGCTAAATTTGGAATTAATTGCACATAATGAGACTATTTTAGTCTTTTGACTTGAAGTCGTATATTTAGATGTGATGTCAACTGTATTCATTTATTTTTTAAGCTACTAATTATAATTGGGAATGTGGGTGTGTATCAAAAAATACTCATTAACATATTTACAGTTTAGGGCAGTTTAGTATGTCGAGATGACCAAATTAATATGCCCTGATAGTAAATGGGTTAACCACTCAGACACAAGGAGAACATACAAACATTGTACCAAAAGGAATGTAATAGAAGATTACTGTCTTGTATTACTTCATAATTTTATGGTATTTATTGACTAAAAGTGCTCTATTAAGCCAGTCCTGTTATTTTTTTATTATTTTATTTTATTTATTTATTTTTTTTAGATGTTGACATTGCAAAGATGGATGTTTTCACCAGCCTCGCTACATCTCTTGGTACCGCTGGAGGAAAATCTAAAAAAAAGGAATCAAAAAAAGATGAGGACCTATTGAAGGGAAAATCAAAGCCTTTAAATTCACAGACCAAGTCTACAACTGCCACAGTTGCATCTGAAGGTGAAGATGTGGTATTACTCTCAAAGGCAAAAGTAAAAAGAAAAAACCATACTGATCCAAACAGTGTTGAAACACCATCCAGGAATACACCAGACAAAGCTCTCTGTAAAGAACTCAGATATAAGACTCCTGAATCAAAAAGAGGCGTCAAATCCACAGGCAGCCCAAAGTTAAATGATGCTAATGGAATTTCAGAGACTGGCAGCAGTAAGGACTGTGCATTTATTAGTGGTTCTATTGGTAAAAATGCAGAGCCTGAGAAAACACACCATCCTTCTAAAAAGAGCAAGAAAAGTAAATCTAAAAAGGCTATAATATTTTCAGAAACTCAGACACCTTCCTCAGCTGAAATTATTGTTGAAAACTCTCAGTCAGTTCCTGATTCAGTAGTGGGACAGTCTCTTTCTAAGAAGAATAAATACAAACATGCCAAAGTTTCAGATGCTGTTACTGTAGATATTACTACTCAAGCTGTCACAGATATAAGTAGCTTTTCAAATTCTGAGCCAGCTGAGACCCCAAACAGAAAGTTTAAATCTAAGAAATCCATTAAACACCCACAACCTGAAAATGATTCTTCGCAAGAAGCTGGCATAAGAGATTTTAAAAACCGGATAGCATGCATTGAGAATTCAGATACTACAGTTGAAACACCCTGTAAGCAAGTTAAAGACAAAAAATCTGCCAAATTTAAAGAGGAAATTGTAACTAAGGCTGTAAGTGAACTTTTAGAAATGAAACAACCTAAAACTCCTTCGAAAAAGACTTCCACAGATTTAAAAATGTCTGTGTTGACCTCACCATCTGTTAAAGAAAATACCTCCTTCAGAGAAGTATATGACAGTACAACTCCTTCAAAGACGCCATCTAAAAAGTCTAAAACCAAGAAATCTTTAAACACTGATGAGGATAAAACTGTTCCAACAGCTGACTATGAAAACATTCAGGCGTCTGCACCAAAAAAACGGAAGAGAAGGAAATCTGACTATTCAGAAGAAAACCTGCATTTATCAGTGACTGAATCAGGGTTAGATCATTCCAATTATGTTGACAAAGATGATATCCAAGTTCAAACTGATAAGAAGAAAATATGTGTAAATGAGGACGATAGTGCTTCAGTGGTGGAAGAAGACCCTTCAATGCCCAATAGGATAAAGAAACATAAGAAAGATAAATTGAAGAAAAAGGAAAGTTATGAACTTCAAGTTGAGGATGTTCCACCAACACCACCACCAGAGGAAATGGCTGATTCCCTAAGCAGTAAGAAAAAGAAAAGTAAGACTTATATTAAGTTTATAATCAGTGATTACTTATTTCACATACTCTAGTCACACACTTTGTTTGTTTAATGTGCAAACTTTGTGCAGAGAAGAAAAAGAGCCATGGAGATGATGAAATGACAAATGATGCCACTCCAGTTCCTGAAGAGAAACCACCAAAAAAAAAGGTAAGTTGTAATTTAAACTTTTGGCCACCATATGTACAAAAATATATATTTAAAATAAAAACTCTTGTTATTTATTATGTGTAGGTGTCCCAATTGTTTTTTCTATTATCTACCTAGCAAAATTGAACCCTGTGATCTACACCTTTGTCTTTGGGACTAACCAATACCATGTCAGAATATGTTTTTCAACTAGTTTTTTAGAAACAGGGAGGAGCCTTGTAAGAAAAAAAAGATGTTGGGTCTAAAAGAAATCATGTGCCTTATGTGTAGAACTGATGCTTTGGATTATATAACTCAAGTAATGCACCTCAGATAATGTGGTGCAATTATGTAGTACTTTGTGGGCAAGTCCCAAACCAGTCCCATTCTTTACCCAACTTTCTGCATAACTTTTTTTCTTTCTATCACTTAGAGAAAGAAGTCATCAAAGGAGCTTGAACACCCCAGCGAGACTGCAGAATAGCAACTAGACCTGAAACTGTTAAAAGAAATCTCCTGAAATGGACACTTTTAAAGAGAAATATTGGAAAATACCTATGTCTAATTTTTGATAATTTTTATTGTTAAAGTTTTTTATTGTTGTTTATTGAATAAATCAAAATGCATAATTAATCCCCAAGGTGATCACAGATTATAGAATAGAATTATAGAATCCCGTTTATAGAATGTATTATATTTCTGTAATTTCATCAGTAAATTTTTGTAGTACTTGTCTTTTTAAATTTAGTTTTAAAATCAGAGATGAATTCAAATTTCAATGAGCATATACCTGTCTGGTTTATCTAAGTTAAAATAAGATTTTAATGTTACTTTTTTTTATATTTGTTTTGTTATAAAAATGTATTTCTTATAAAATATTGTGACACATTAAAATCACCTGTGGTGGTTGTTTTGATTTTATTGGATTTAGTCTAATTTTTTAAGACTCGCTCATTTTTTAATATTTAACTTAAGACTTATTTTACTGTTTCAGCATGTATGTTATAAAAACAAAGCTGGGTTTTAAATCGTTTCATATCTTGGTTTCAAAGTGAGAATTGAAACCAGACGAGCATGGTTTTTGATAGTTGGCAAGCTGTAGGGCCAAATGGTGTTTCCCCACATGCTTACTTTTAAAAATTTGATTTTGATTGTAAGTTATCTCGTCAAATTAGTAAATAAGCCATTGCAGTTTAGAGTGTCGTTGGAAATGTACAAAGAGCCAAAAAGGAAAACTTTTTGAACAATGTTGAAATCTACGCACGTCATGTGGATAAGGGTGTTTCTAACACATGCATTACACCTGCAGAAGATTTAGGAAAAACAATTGTTAGGTCAGACACTGGTGTGGTAGAAGTGGGCCTGGTTCACAGTCTTCATTCTAATTCATGAAGGTATTCTGATAGGTATTAATTTTCACTGAGATCAGCGCTCTGTGCAAAGAACTCAAGTGCACAAAAATTGACAGGTTTTGTGCAATGGAGTATAATATTGGAACGGAATAAACCCTTCATTTAACTTCCATGTTTCCACAAAGGTGTAAGCACAAACTGTCCACAATGTGTGTCTGGGTGCTTGCCTTTATACACAATAATTTAATAATTAAGAGTTGTGTCCTAATGGATTCCAAATAGTGTAGTTACTGTATGTCTACTAGTCGATTTTTTCCTACTTTCTCTTGCCCTGTTTAGTAATTGCGCTCTTGCTGAAATAACGGAATTTGCATGATAAATATCTTTAATGTCTGGAAGTTAAAAAATTTTTTAACCGATAATATTCACGAGTGCATACCACACAACCACATCATAGTCAGTGTGCCCTTTAATATAAAATCTTTTTAGAAATCAGTGTATAACTTTGTTCTTTGTTAAGTTCAGATACAAGTTAAAATAAAAAAAAAATGCAATATACCGAAAGATTAGAACCAAATGCTTTGATATGGAAACAAAACACGTCACATTTATATTAAGCTTTTTCCAGGCATTGTTATTAGCATGCATGCACATGCGTGGGCTCTTTTTCTACCACTGAGGTGAAAAGGCCGTTTTATTTTTTCCCTATGAGTCTCAACGCAACATGCTAAAGCCCTCACTGGAAACAGTTTGAAATGAAAAGGTTTTGAATTTAATTCCACAAGGAACAACACTATGCATATATATATACATATAAACATATAATATATATAACTTTATTTTATGGGAAATGCCTTTTGGTAATGAGCCTGACAAGCCGATAAATCGTAAAGATTTCTTTTCATTGAGGATAGGAGATAGGAGTTTTGCATTCATTGGATGCTTCCTATCCTTTTAAAAGGCATAAATACTTTTAGAAGATACTTCAAAATGATTTAAAACAGTTGATACAAATGTAATAATCATAAAACTACATATTTCAGTTGGAAAGAATATACATAATGTGCTCACATCAATCATAGAATCATGTGTGTAACTGTAAAATAGTCTTAAAACGCGGATGATTTCCTTAAGTGTAACTGCTACAAGAGCTGCTGCGACCACTATTTCTTTCAATCTTATTCATCTTGTCTCTCATACTGCAACTAATGAGGCTTTCAGTGACATTTTAATTTACGTACATGTTAGAGCAAGATCAGCAAATCTAGCTGGTAACGTGAAACTGCAATTCTGTTTGCTCTTTATGTACTTATTATTATTGATACTAATTCTTCAGTTATTTACTAGAGGCTGCATTTGTACATTAGACGGCCTAAAGTAATTATGTTTACAATGACTGATTAAATAATGGACATTAGACTGCACAGAAAGCAGAAAAGAAAAGTGATTATGTGTATTACAATTTATACAGGGCCAGCACATTTCCTGAATAAAAACTAACAACTTGAACTTGGATGGTATTTACATCGAGATTATAATGTATTTCTGCATAAATTCATACCTTGTTAAAATTATAGTCTGGGGAACTGTGTTATACAGATTAAATGAAGGGTAAGTCTGATATGTGGTACATAGTAATATTTAAAACAATAAGAATGTAAAGTTATTGCATATACAAAATATCTTGTATACTGCTGATACTGAAGAAATTTTTAACTGGTGTTTGACTTTTCATCTCCCTGCTCTAAAGATAAAAATAAAGTTAGAATGACTTATTATAAAGAGTTATCTACCGCGAACGATACCGAGTCTACAAAGCCGTTAAAATGGAGTCGAGTCAATGTATCGAATTGAAGTGTGTCGAGTCGTTTTTGGGGATTCAAGTGAAAACAAAAAAGTTAAATGAAAATGTAATATTAAACTAAATTATGTTTGTCCATATGCTGTCTGTAAATTATACGGCCCATGTAAAACAACAACAAGCTATTATATGTGACGTACTTTTCATTAGGATTTGGAAATGATTTGGCCTCCGGCCCGAAAGGCTTGAAGCGCTGGATGTCACGTGACTCGCAATACCCATCGGCGGTTTGCAGGACTGACGCAGGTTTTCAGACGACTGTAAGAAAAATGTTTAAGACGAAATGTTGATTTAATCTTGAAATGTTACTCAATTATATAAAAGCAATTTAAAAAGGAATATCAGCATGTGGTTTAGGAATGAAACTTTCCACTAGTTATCTATCACTACCGTGTGGGAAAAAAAATAGGACCCCAAAGAGCACGTGCCGTAAAGTGGTAAAGTCGTTCTTTTGAAATAACTTCTTTAATATTGCAAATTTATCGCGTGTCTGGTTCAAATCGAAAGGGCCAATCTTCTTATTCCATTTATTGATCGACATAGTATTTTAGGAAGCGTTATTCTTTTGTTGTTTCATATTGACACTTATATTCAGTCCGACGGTTCGTATTAATGTGAATGCATTGCATTCTAACGTGTGTATAAATATTTGAATTAGTTTTGATGACATTGGTTGTTTCAGGAGACTACTTTACATCTAGGTTCAAACTAAGGTTTAACTTTATTTTTGAATAGGAAATGATTGAGTGATTCTAACAAGCAAATAATGTATTCTGTAAAAAAAGGCTGCTGTACTTCAATGTGTCTCTCATCCCTTAAGGCATAATGGGTTAATTTGAAGTTATTGTATTTTCAATAACCTGCAGCAACAGAATGTTTGGACGTGGTGGATCACAGGGTGTGTCCAGAGGGGCCAGTTTTGCTCAAATACTTAAAAGGAACATGTTGGCACCACCTGACTTCTCTTATTTAGCCCAGCGGCCTAGTTCTGTATTCTGTAACCGCAGCAGCCCATTGGATCGGGTTTGCAGCTCTACAAGCAAAACCAGTTAAGTCATTCTCTAGATCTTGAACTTTTTGTCCTGTACATCATTTTAAGTAGGATCATCTGCCAGATGTAATAACAATTAAACATCTCATATCTTAAATTTAACCTACAGGTATCCAACCCAAAATTATTCCCAAAGAGCTGATTAACCGGTATAAGCGAGGACAAACCGATGCTGTGTCATTCTTATATCAAATTTCACAAGTGCTGCAATTCCAGCTGGAGTTAAAGGAGACTGTTACCACAGGTTTTTTAAAATTTGTATTATGTTTTTATTCAAATATGTCAAGTTTTTATATAAAATAAAAAAGCACGTTTATTTTTGATGTTCGTGTACCAAACTTTTCCTCAGTTATTCAAAAGACCTTATACAGGATTGTCAAAGTTGTTTTTGTTTTGCTTTTACTAGGTGGTGTAATTGGTTTCTATTTTGCATTTTGTGCTGTAATTGATGGAGTGAAATACAATACTGGAATGGGCATCAATAAAAAAGAGGCCAGAGCCAAAGCAGCTGAGTTTGCAGTGGAAGAACTCCTGTCTAATCTGGAGGAGGGTGTTCCTGTATCTAATGCTTCTAGCATATTTTTGGGTAAAAGAAGCAAAAATTATTTTGTGCAAAAATTCTTTTATTAAAACATTTTGAAACAAGGATCTTGAAGCAAAGTATGGCACAAGTGTTTCAATGTCATTTTATAGTCCAAACTGTAAATACTGTCCAAAAAATTTTTTAAAAAAGTTTTAAAGGGGTAGTCAACTCTCCACTATGCAGTTTTATCCAACCGTAAAGCTATGCTGAGGTATGTAGGAAGGCTGCAGACGTCAGCGTTGGTTTTGTGGTCAGATGGGGGAAAATTAACTGATAAACATCTTTTAATATTCATCCACCCTTTTTTAAAGAATATGATAAGAATTTTACTTGGAACATAAAATATGGTGTTTGATATTAAATGTAAAAAAAAAATCCAATAACTGTGTACTTTGATTAATTTCATTTTACTTAAAATATGTGTAAGTATAGATCTGTATATTTTTCAGACAAGCCTCCTACACGAATGAGGATGCAGGAATCTTCAGTGTCTGATGTTTATCCTGGAAGGCTTCTGCTCGGTAAAAGTAGTTTAGTTTTAATTTACTCTATAGAAACCAAAATGTGTTGTTTTTAATCTAAAGCCATCATCAGACTGTTGACCGTTTTATGTGCCTGTCCCAGAGAGGAAGCATTCTAGCAAGGACCAGGTACTTACTGCCATTAAGGAGAAGTTCTCAAAGCTGATGGATAGTCACCCAGAATTCATTGGCTGTGGAAAGACACTAGCTGCATTTGTTACTCAATCTTGTGAGTTTCTGCATTAAAACAGAAATTATGTTAACTGTGTTTCAGACAATATGAGGTTCACCTGACACCTGCTTAAGAAGTATGACTTTTAGCCCTCGCAAGGTTTTAATTTTTGTACCAAGGAGTTTTTTCTTTCTGCTGTCATTTTGTTCAGACTTGTAAAGTCAAAAAAAAAATATATGTAAAAAGTGCTATATAATTAAATCAAACATAAAATAAAATTACTGCGTTTTTTAGCATGTCTTTCCTAACCAGGATGTGTTTGTATTTTAATAAATTTTGGTAGAGGAAGGGTAAGTTTACATATTTTTTTAGTTTGAATAGTTGTGATTTATTTGTTTAGTTATGAGTTTAGATAAGATTAACATTAGAGGTAATAAATGGATGTAAGTGATACACTGTATTTGGACAAAAGTCATGCTTTAACCTATTCCAAACTTTTTGTTTATTGAAATCTTTAATTTTTAAACCATTAGGTTTTTGTCTCCACAGTCAATGATTATGAGGTCGTGGCTCTTGGCACTGGCAATGTTAACGCTATAAAGGATTTTGCATCAAATGGATGTGTCCTTCATGATTCACATGCCGTTGTGACTGCACGGAGATCCCTAATGAGGTCCGATTTGGATTGCTTTAATGTGCATTTTATAGAATATTTATGAGAAAATGTAGCATAGCACATAAAATGAAATACAGTTTTTCTTCAGTTGATTTTTAATTATGAATATGATAATTTTATTCTTTGATCTTAATTTCACGATCGTGTATTTATGCATAAAAATGCACACATACATTGACTGTTTAAGTGCAGTGGGGGCTTATTGTTTAGAATTTCTTCAAAATCTTTGAAGTTGTCCTTAAATAAGCTCCCCAACTCCAAATTAAACATGTTTCTGATAATTGTCAGAATAAGAAATGTGTATTTAATGTAAAAATGCAGATTGTAACTTTTGTTTTCTGATTTTTATGTTGTAGATTTTTTTACAGACACCTCTACCTGTTCTACAGTAAAAATAGGGATTTGCAGGAGAAGTCCATTTTTCAGCTGGATGAGAATTCCAAACTTCTTAGCCTAAAAAGCCACATTACACTGCACCTGTATCTCAGTCAGCTACCCAAAGGAGCTGCTCAACTACACTCTAACTTGTATGGAATCATACACACTACTCAAGTTTTCTTAATTTGCATACAAAACATTTTTCCGATGTCTTACTTTAATATGGCTTGATTATTGTGGGGTGGTTCTTTGAAAAGCATACATAAATATTTTTTTCTGTGGGGTAACACTCAGCATGTATTAAAAGGTAACAAGGAAAAATAGTATTGTTAATTTGCTTGTCTGCATGTTTTAGAACTAATCTAAACATTTTTAGTGAAAAAAATTAGAAATAGGGAGAAAGTGCCAAATCCCTACAAATAGTATGTTGTCCTCACTGGTATTGCAATCCAGGGCCCACTTGTAAGGTTAAAGTGTTATTTAATATCATACTGTCCAGCAGTAATTCATTAAATATTTATATAATATAATAATATATTACTGATGTGTACTGATTTATGGTTTAAGAAACATTCACAGAAAATATACAGTTTTGTAATTGTGTTAAAATCAGTTGGGCTATTGTAACTTTTGTTCTTTTTCTTTAAACTCCAGTTGCCTGAAACCTCTTTCCCTCCCTGCATGGGAAATGAGTAATCAGATTGGCCTACATGTGATAATGGATGGAAAGATCTTTTCTGTGTTCTCCTCTACAATTGAGCAAAGTGGACATCGTCTGGCCAGCATGTCTGCAACTGATAAGATTACACAATGGCAAGTGTTGGGCTTCCAGGGGGCTTTACTGAGCCACTTCATCGAGCCTGTTTACGTCAGTAGCATTCTCATTGGTAAAAGCTGCACACTTTACATCAAACTCTCATTAGCATAAAGAAAAATGATGTCATCAGTCCATGATTATGTAAATGAATGTGTGTGAATGAGTCATGTCTGTGCTCTGCTGTTTGTGTTGATGTTTTAGGTGATGAGAGCTGTAATGCTATTCAAGCTATGCAAGTCGCACTTAATCAGAGAGTGGATGGTGTTACTTCAAAGCTGCCTATGTATTACTGTGTGTTCAGTCCCCAAATTAGGCTGGTGCCCTCGGTGATATCAGCAGATTTCCACAACACAAAAAATCCCCTCAGTCTTAATTGGAGCCAGGGTGATGTGTCCCTTGAGGTTTTGAATGGTTTGGAAGGCAAGCTTGTGGAGGAGTGAGTTTTTTTTTAATTATATTTATTAATTGTTGTAATTCTTTGCATCATTCCACTGATTTGTAAATAGGTCTCGGTGATAACTGGGTTGAGAATTATTTAAAGAGTATGTTTATCATACAGTGGAATTCATACTTTCATTATTTTTTATGTTTTGCTGTGTTTTTCACCATTATTACCCATCAGTCTAGATTTAAAAAAAAAATTTTTGACTCTGTGTCCAATTTGTAATAAGTACAAAACGCAATCAAAATCAATCCCTGTGTTGACTAGTAAAATAAACCGTTTGTCACTCAACTGCTATTTTATCAGTTTTCCCTGAGTTTGGATGTATATGTTGTAGTTCCTATTGTCTATAGAATATCTATTTTTCTGTATACTCTGGTAGTCCATACTATGTATGTTCTCTTAAAATTAAAAACAAAAACCGAACAGGGATTCTAATTGTGGTTGTACTTTTTCAACTCTTTTTATTTAATTTTTCATTTTTATTAATTGCTGCTTTGTGCACTCAGGTCTCCCTTTAAAAGTGGCCCTTCTCGTGCAAGTCGGATTTGTAAAGCTGCCATGTTCAGCCGCTTTAACTTGGTAGCAAAAGAAGTACAAAGGGAGGACCTACTTGGTGCTGTATCCTACAGAGAGGCCAAGGTATAAAAAAAATTCTTATTATTTTTTACATTTTGCATGATTTACTTTGATTTTTTTCAGGAGTTGAGCTTAAATATAAAGACACACAATTTATGGCAACTATGGAATGACTACATTAAGATGATTTACTTTTTTGCTTCATAGCTTGCATAACTTTGCTCTTGAATGGCAGTAAACTAAAGCATCATTGTTTGTTTATAAAAGGGTTCCATGTCCTTTTAAATAATGCAAGAGGCCTATTTATAAAATGTTATAAATATTTTTTTATTAGCTTACGCATTGTATAATGTGTTATAATTTGAAGCACAGTCGAAGCTGTTGCCTTTAGACACAGAAAACTTGCTTCAGTTAAGTAGATTTTGCTATTAAACTGAAAAGTTTAGTTTTTAGTAATCCAAAGTTATTACTAAAGATAACCTATTAGTTAACAAAAACCGCAGTGAAATAGCTTTTTGTTAATTAGTCGGACTAAGTGCTGTTACTTAAATAGCATAAGAAGCCACCTGCATATAAAATAACCTGCTTATAAAAATGCAGTTCTGTATACTGCAAAAATTGAATGTCTACTGTATAGCTGCCTGTGGAAGTTTATTCTGGTATTAATATATAAAAATTCAGATACTTTATAAATGATATTTTATCTATATGAGCTATTTTTTAAAGCAGTGACGTTTCAGGCCACATGCAGATGCTTCTGATAAGTCTATGGACTGACTCACCGCTGAGGTTTTCGATATGTGATAGATAGCAGTTACTCAATAAATAATAATATTCATTAATGCTCAGTTCTTGCTCATTTTCAGTGTCTTAACACCTGATTGTTGCAGTAATGTGTGCATATGTTTTAATTTATAGCTGTAAAAATATGTATTTGTACCCAGATGATGGCAAAGGCCTACCAAGAGGCAAAAAGTGTTCTGAAGTCACATTTCGTCTCAATGGGCTATGGTCTGTGGATGGAGAAACCACCAGTCAGCGATCACTTTATTTAAGAACCTAACTACATCTGTAGTTTGGATTACAGGTTTGACAAAAAGTGGGCAAAAATTAATCTCACATTAGAAAAAATATATATACTCTATATTCTATCTTGAGCTTTAAATGTTTGATTATAAAAACAGAACATGTAAATTTGCTTTGATTTTGGTATTGTGTGCAAAAAGAGAATGTACCTGTATCCTCTACTAGCAACCCCCCCCCCCAAAAAAAAAAAAAAATATATATATATATATATATATATGTTTAAAACTTAGACGTCATAAGTTTTAGACATGTTCAGTTTTGTCTATTAATAGATAATTGTTTAATTTTTTTTTTTAAATAAACTTTTCTTTAAATAACCTTAAAAAACTCTGATCTTCACTACTTGGGATTTTATGGCTGTGCAGATTGTGCATATTGAGTATGCATCTTTATCACACATTAAAGTTGCATTTCAGGCTAGTGCTGATGCAGTTATTTTTAAAAGGTAGTGATGTTATTTTCAAATGTTTAAGGGTCTGAGGTGAGTGTGCATCCTCTCTTGTTACTAGTAATACACAGGAAACCCTTACTTCCTGTCAAAAGTAAGAGTGCAACTAAATGCATTCAGTATTTTGTGTGTGAAAGAGACCGGATCATAATCTTACTCTTGAAGCCACTTTTCACTTTCAAAGGGAAGGAGATCTGAGTATGTAAAGGTAGCTTTAAAGATTTTAGATATTTTGCTCTTATTTGTGAATGAAACAAAATTAAATGCCTTTGCTTCGTGCATGCCGTTTTGTTTACAGCAAACAGTCTACTGTTTGTTCAAAGATGCGAAGGCCTTAACAAAAACCTACACTGATAAACAAATGCTTTGTGTACATTATGTTCAAGCACCAATTTATATGAATACCCTTGTTTAAGAATCATTAAAGTCTTCTTTTAAGTTGCAGTCAAAATGATAGGTCAGATAGAAATAAATCTTGTGGGTCATGCATTTCAAACTCTGGGTTGAATTTTTTTCTACTTGGCCAAAAGAAAATTCAGTCTTTCAGTGCTCACCTTCAATGAACAGAGATTTCAAATTTGGCATATTCTATAGGAATAAAAAAAACGGTATTAAGTAGTTTAGTCTAAAGTTGGAATAAGTCCTGCACAAAATGTTTACACGTTTGATTTATCACATGATTACATTTTGTTGTCTTTGTTTATTGGATATTTTACACTTGTCTCTTATTTTATATTTATGTTGTTAAGATAATTCTAGTTCTTAGTAGCATTTTTTAGTAATAACAAAAGGTAACAGATTTAGAATAGAATATAGGAAGAAACAAGATAAAGAAATTAGATGAATATCATAATTTCATGTTTAAGGTCACAAAAATCCTGAGCTTACAATTAATGTCTGCAAAAACCTGTTTTTATGAACTGTTAAGGGATCTTTAAAATCTTGCTTTCGGATCATTTATTGTTTATATATACCACATACTGAAATGACTCAGTTTTCTTCAGTTGATAAAGAGAGAATCGTCAGATGCAGAAATGGAAAAATGCAGTTTTACAATATACCTTATTTTCTGTAATCTTTTGCTTTGAAAATAAATCCCATATTTCCTTATTTGCAGTTGGGCATAGAATTTTTATTTTATCTTAAACGTTGATCTATATTTATTGGATTTCCTTTTAATATTTGATATAGTTTTACTTTCTGTTTTTTAGCTACAGAGATAAGTATTGGGGTTGCACTGAATTATCACCCTTGTCAAAACCTTGTTAAATATATTTTTTCATTAGGTCCAACTTCAAAACATTTTTTTGATCTTTAAAATCTGAGTAATGTAAGCAAATCAGATTTATCCGTTGAGTTTCTTGCAGTGAAGCTTCAGCAGTGAAGCCGTGACAGCTAGTGCATTGATAAGGAAATACACATCTAATGCATGTTGCTGATTCATATCATGTAAATTAGGTTTTTTTTTGTTACAGTTGCTTGTTAACCCTATTTTAAGTACATTAAATGTGAAAGAGGGTTCTAGTGTTCTGGTCTAGGGTTAGCATTCTGTATGTCACAATGGCACAGAACACAACCTTGGCATCTAGCCTAATTAACCTTCTGTAAAGAGGTCAAAAGTTTTGCCATTTCCGCTGCTTCTTATTCTGATGCTTACCGAGGCTTTCCTGTAAAGGTGGGTGTTGGCTATGAGCAACCAACATCAAACATCAATCTAAAAAATCTGAAATTATCAGTACAATAAATACACATCAAACACTATGGTGTCTTTTAAGTAGTAGCATAACAAGATTTCTGTGAAGCTTTGCTAAAGTAATTTCAATAATAATATAATTATTGGATAATCATTTTCTTAATTTCTTGGAATGTTTTCTGGTTGTCTGTTTATGAAGTATAATTGAATCTTTCATCCATGGAAATTTTTTTTTTTCATCACTAAAAATATGTAATGGTGTCTTTCCATGTATAAGACCATTAGCCATTTATAACCACACACCACTTTCACATCAACTAGGGACTTTCTTGATGCTGTCATGTTGATGTCCACCTCTCAGTGGAACATCCAACGTTGTGTCTATTTTAAAATGCTCTAAAAAGGTCATTGTAATATTATGTCATTTTATGCACCAATCCTCGCATGTCTGTACCTGCTTAGTTTTCAGCCTTTAACATTTTAAATGATCCGCCGTATGGGGGTTTAATATCGATCACAAAAATATACAAAGTGCAACTGAACAAACCATTCATGTTTAATCAGATTTTAATTACGTTTTAAATAATACCAATAAATATATAAATACATAAATATCTGAGTAGTAAAGCTTACATATATATTTCTAGTGCTTTATAAAACTTCAAGAAAAAAATGACTGAGAACTTTTTCACCATCTTCATAGAAGTTACATTCAGTAGCTATTTATACAAATCTCAAGAAAAATCATAATTTAGTTAGAAAGCAAATAACAGCAAATAAATTAACCAGTATCCATTACATTCAATACAGTCACATTCATATTGTGTGTTCATAGCTGAAATAAGTTTACACTTAGCTGGTTACTCATCTTGATGGATTGTTCAGTGCAGAAACAAGCATCAGAATGTCTTTAAGGAAACCCTTGTATGTTTTTTTTGGCGTTGTCTGACTTTCACAGATGCAGGTCTTGCTTACCTTAGATTAAAAAAAAACAAATCATTATCAGTGCATCTAAATAATGTCACATTAATATAGATGGTGCATCAAATCTGGTTTCAAAACTAGATTTCTATCGAACACTTACTGTTTTGGGGCTGTTTTTCAGCCGTTCAAATATCAAATCACGTGCTCGTTTAAGATGTCCCTGTTCCTTCTTCATGTTGTCGAAACACTCTCCACTTATAGTATCCAGTTCTTGCACCATACAGTTCAGGTTTTCTTTAATGCACTAATCAGGGAAAAGAACGTTGAAACACAAAAGTTTAATGAACCAGTTCAGAGATTCAGAGACCCCCTTTAAATAAGTTTAACACCTCGAATCAGTCATCATAGAGTGCATTGAATCTTGTTTTCCTTCTAACTCTCTTTTAGATCACAGATGAGCTATGAGCCCTCTACTGGCCTGAGATTATGCAATTTCACCTACATCTTGTTAGTAGCTATAGGTTAATAAATTGCTTATTGCTTGCTTACCTCTGGGTCATTAGGACTGTACAACAAGAAGTCAGCAGGCTAAGTAAAAAAACAAAACAAAGATTAAATATTAGTATTTTAATGAAACTCTTGAAAATGTAAACAAATTTGTATAAATGTTTTCAAAATCCTTACACATGAATTGTTCGGAAGTTTTCCCAGAACATCTATTATTTGCTTAGTTATTTGCAAGTTTTTCTGAGGATTAGTAGAAGGAGCAGCTGTCAGGCATTGTAGATAAACCAATATCAAGGCTAGCACCAAGTGTAGAGAAGTCATTGTGTTCGTTAAATTTGTTCCTCCTCTGGTATCTCTTTAGTCAGAAGCTTATCGAGTGACATGTCACTCTTCAACATTTATACTGTTGATGTCTGCTTGTGGAAAATGAATGGGTGGGCTGAAGGACTTCAGATATTAGCAAATGTAATCATCTGCCAAGTTTTTTTTTTCCTTTGATGACTCTTGGGATTTTTCTCCTCACCCCCTCCCCTCTTTGAGTGTTTGTGTGTGAGAGAAAGTGTGAGAATGAGAGAGGGGAAAAAGCTAGAGAGAATGTGGTCCATCTACAGGATGAGAGAAAAAAAGAACACTAGATTGCTTTTGCTATTTTTGCTTTTTAGATTAGTTGTAGTAGGAAATGCGTTATATGGTAGCAATTTAAATGAAATTTTCTGACATCAAATGTTTTTCCTTTTCATGATATGTGTCATTTCTAAGGCCGCTGAAAGATAGGTTCAGGTATGCAGGTGTTAGGGTGTGTATGTGTGTGTAAGTCACTGTTGGGGGTTCCCCCCTTCCTCGGGAAACCCAGATTTTTTTAGGTGGACATTAGTTTAGTGTTATTCTCATGCTTACATAATAAATTTAACATCTGATTATGCCACACTAGGGAATAGATTGGTGGTAAATATTCCATAATATTCCATTCCATATTATAATCACTCCTTTAAATACTTATGCATTAATAATAATTTAAGTTCATTGTGGGTGAGCTTCAACAAATAATGTGAAATAACGATCCATCATGGGTGCCTGACCTCATTGATGTTTTTCAGATGAATAATTAAAAATTGCCACAAGCACATTCTAAAATGTAATAGACATATTAAAAGAATGGAAGCTTTATGGGAGGCCAGATTAAAATGTCATAAAAACCTATGCTGTGGTAGTTTTCCCAAAACGTCTGTCAATTTGTTGTATGCCTTATGGCCAGAAGTGTCATTAATATAGCACTTTGGTGCATTTATTTATGGTGATATTTTTTTATAATTATTATGCATGAGATCATCGTCCACAGGTTTTACCTCGTTTGTATGATTTTATTAACGTGATTCAATAAGTGCCATCATCACTAAGATGATGCAAATGAGCAAATATTTCAGAAATAGCTTTTGATTGCAACAGGAAGTTAATGTGAGTAATGTGGTTTTGGTGCGAATGGGACATCCCACTGAGTCAGATTAACCATTGGATCTGATCTCTAGTAGTTTTCCTTTTTTCTGACCATTTATGTTTTTTTTTTCCTCTTAATAAAAGTTTTTCATTAATGTTGAGTTATAATTGTAGTTCATGACTTGACCTGAAACCAAATGAGAACTGGCATCCTGCCTAATTTTAGGATCTTCAAACTATTGTAGAACTATTATTCTTCATGTGATCCTTAACACAATTATATTTCCAATGTTCATGAAACAAAAGTGACTGAACTTGTTTTGTCAAACATAATTGACATCAAGTTGCAACTAGTTATATGTCTCTTAAACTGTCCTTAATTGGTCATATAGGTGTATGGAAAGTTCAGAGTGAGTATGAATGATTGAAAGAGGGCAAACTGGCAGGGAAAAGCCCTCTGGCAGAATAAAGAAGAGTAGGTGTAGGAATCTCAAGTGTCATTTAGTCTAAATGGACTATTGTTGTCATGGAAAACATGTTGCATGTCTTTATCAGCTCTAGCCATCCTAATAATGGCAGTTCATGTCATTTGTCAAATAAAGACTTTAAAGCAATTAAGGGGTAAAGTCTGACTTGGCATTTGTAGCATCACCTTTGTCAATTGTGTATGAATATTTTAAATGTCATTTATGTTGCATGTTCCTTTTATCGCTAATGTGGCAAAAATTTTGTGTGAAAAATAAACTGTGAATGACAAAAAATCTCAAATGGCAATTTTGATTTTACACAGTAAGCAAAGTCATGATCAGCACTGATTATGAAGGTCATTATTTTAACAGCGCATGCAATATAACAATTACAGCAGTCCAAAACTGTAAAACTTTTGGCTGAGGTCTTATAAATGATTCACTGCTTAATGGAATTTACTCAAGGAGAACTCTCTACACCTTGTCTGCTTTACTCGGGTATTAAACTCAGGATGTGAGAGTGATGACCACAGTGCCACATCTTCAACCAGTCCATCATTTTGTACCCTAATAAATACTTAGTAGGACAATATAAAAATATAAATAAGAATCTGGTGGCGTAAAAATTCTTATAGATACCTTGTGCTTTGTATTTTAGTGTAACAATTCAGCATGTTAATTATCTTATTGGAACCTTTGAAAAAAAAGCTTGTCCTGTTAAAATGCACTTTTTCCTTGCAAAAGCCTAATTATTATGTGGACAGTAAGATGTACCGTAATTTCGTTAATGTCCTTTGTGGTTTGTAATAATATCAAACTCTTTCACAGTCTGATTTTAGTCATATAACTGATACTAGGTTCTTTCAATTGGTCAGTAAGATCAGTAATTTCTATCACCATGGAAATTTAATTGTGTGTCATTATATGTGTGATCTTAGTAGTCCAGTTTTGTGGTTTTCTTCATTTATGTTTTTTACTTTTAACCACACAGGGATGTTTCCCCAAATTATTTTATTTTTGGTAACTGAAGTTTGTTTTATAAAATTATATTTAACATTTTACCTTATTTCTTATTTATTCATACTTCTGCTCATCTGCAAGATGTTGCCAACATGTTTCAATTTTGTGGCAATAATTGCTTAAAGTAATTGCTTACAAAGTGCAGTGGACTTTAATCTAGAGATACTTTAACATGTTAGGTCAGGGTACAACAACATCTTTTAGTAAAGCAAAATATGTTAATTACTAAAATTAAAGTGGAGTTCACCAAAGATTTTTGGCCTTTTAAAATGTGCTTGAAAAGACACAGTGGCATGCTTAGAAGAAACCACAGCACAAGGATGGTGGGGAAGGTGTGATGGTTTTGGCTTAAAAGTGGCAAGCTACTGAAACAGTGTTCAACATTAGTTCATACCAAAACATTTTTGAGACAAACTCAGTACAGCAGCTTCATCTGGCCAAAAACTTAAATAGTCTTTTAACTGCATTGGGATTTTTTTTTAGTTTTAACGTTCAAGAAAACTACTGGGTTAATTACTGGGACACACCTGCTACAGGTCTATAAAATTTTGCAATGCATTTGTAGAGTGAGTCGACATTACTTCATAATTTGAGTGAGTAATTTACTCCTGCAAATACAGACATTTACTTTGGTTCTCCATGCTCCATGCTTGAATTTCAGGTTACTAATTATTCTGGTGGACATACATATTGGAATTTGTTATTTGTTGTTCACACATATTTGCTAATTTGCATAATTTATTCCAGAACTGGTACTGGTTAAACTGTTTGGGGTAAGTACTTGATACCAGCAGAATTAACATTTTAACCTAAGGGTGCATTACAGCAGGAAAAACCTGATAGTTCCTGTTATCTCTTTGACCTCATTCTGTTTACCTATAGAGTCTAGTAATGACTCAGTGTCCACACATCATAGTTAAAACTATTTAGCTAGAACCTGAATAACACAGTTGTAAACTTTTGGCTGTTGCAGGTGTTCTTTTTTTTCCTTTTCTCAGCTGTTATACAGATATTGTTCAGCTGTGTAGATGTCTTCGTGAAATCCCCAGTCCTTTGGAAATCACACTTTTGAGGTATTTTGATCATAATGTTCATGTAAACATCTGTGCACCTGTCAGCATTCAGTGTTTTGAGGCTATGGCTAACCACATGTTTTTGCAATAAAAAATTACTCTTAAAACCTGTGTGCTTTTCCCTGCTGACTTTGCAAGGTCACAAAAATCATGTTTTAATCTCCCTTAAAAACTGTATTCTGTTGTTTAGACTACATTTTATAGGTGTTTATTTCCCACAGAAGCAATATTTCTGTTAGTGTTTTAAGCCTACTTTCAGTTTCACTAGTGCATGTCATTGGGATACTTTTGACTGACACCCCCCTTTTGTCTGACCTTAAAATTTAGGTCATCACATAGTATTTCCTATTTCACTCATCAATGTTTTAGCGACAGTTTTCACCAACTGTTAATGATACTTGGAAATGCAGTTGCATTTATTTATTTGTTGATTGGTTAAAAGATGGGGAAGGACACTGGACATGTTACAAGACAGAACTTTGATTTATACATTCACAGCTTGGTGATTTGATATCTCTGAATCACCTGACTTACATCTCTGTGGACTGCGGGAGGAAACCGGAGCACCAAGAGGAAACCCAAGCAGAGATGGGGAAACCTACAAAAGAACCCAGACAGTTTTACATGATGTAGCAAACACAGGACCTTTCAATTCTGTGAGGAGTATGGATTAAAATGTTTCATTTTTTGTGCCTCTCAGACCTCATACTATCATTAAAAAAGCATATATGATATGTGATTTGGGGTGAATTTTATTGCAACCTTGGATAAAAATAAACATGGTGACATTCATCAAAACAATGCTACTGCAAATAAACACTAATTAAACTTACAGAGATTTCATTACATTATACAAATGTGTATTTATTATGCTTAATTTAAATATAAATCTAAAAGTTAAAAAATATAAAGTTTTTGACCGAAATGCAGGTGTGCTGGTAAAAAGCCAAATCTAAAACCTTACATAACTCAAGAAAATGTAAATGTTTTTGCTGAGTCAGAGATGTTGAGTTACCTTTCTTCTTTGCAGGTTTGCATGCACAAAACACCAATGCTTTGAGCTCAGTGTTAGTAGAGTTGGCAAAAGTTTTATGTTTAATTATGTAATTATTTTAGTACATTACAAAAAACTGAAATAGCAAAATGTGTCCTTAGGCAGAGTTTTTATGCCATATAGTACAGTACAGCTTGCTTCTTAAATTCAGACACATTTTTTTTCAAAATCCTTATTTCTCTCTA
Organism: Corydoras maculifer; assembly: GCA_019802435.1. Lineage (NCBI taxonomy): Eukaryota > Metazoa > Chordata > Actinopteri > Siluriformes > Callichthyidae > Corydoras > Corydoras maculifer. The sequence continues at coordinate 269,700 of JAFMOD010001012.1, read as the reverse complement.
TGGAAGAAGTTCAGTGCCTTTGCTTTGAATTTTTGTGTTATTTAGTCATTCATTATCTTCCGCTTTATCCTATATTAGGGTCGCGGGGGGGTTCCCAATGCCCATCCAGGGGAGAATGTTTCGGGCACTGTGCAGATACACCCAGGACAGGGCGCCAATCCATCACTGGGCACACACTCACTCACACAGACACGCACGCATACACACTCTATATGGGGCAATTTGGAGAACTCAACTGACTTGTTCCATGTTTTTGGACTATGGGAGGAAACCGGAGAACCCGGAGGAAACCCACGCAGACATGGGGAGAACATGGAAACTCCTCCCTGATGGGGATTCGAACCAGGAATCCCGAGTGCTGAGAGGCAAACGTGCTAACCACTAAGTCACCATGCCGCCTTTTTTTGTGTTATTATTATTATAAATATTATAATATGTATTTAAGTATTTATTGATTTTTTAGAGGTTCAAACTGTGAAAATGGTCTGATGATTGTAAAATGACATAGTTGTCGAAACCACTCACTAAACTTTCAATGATTTTTAAAATAATTTTTCAGTAATTAAATCCTGGTGCAGGTGCAGAGAGTAGTGTTTGTTGCATTTACTACTAGAGCAATAAGTATATCAAAGGGGAAGGATTTCAAATGAACAATTTAAAGGTGTTTTAAAACAAGTAACCATTAATAATACTTGCCTTAAAAATAAGGTTTGAATCAAAATACATAATAGCAAATATTAATAATTATCAGATAATTCCTCTATTATTTAGTGCATTATATTATAATTTCAGATAAATGTGATGAAGTCCAAATTCCACTAGATGGCACCACTGACGTTTATTTCCGATTTGCTCAGACAGCGTAATTGCTGTCCAGTTGTAACCTGGTGATGGCGCCATTGTTATATATTTAAGATCTAAATAAACTACAGGTGTTTTTTTCTCCTCTTCTCCTGAACTAATCTCGACAAATAGGACACTTCAAATGTATTTTTTTCGGTTAAGATCTTAATATGAACTGGTTTGTTATTACAAAAAAATACCACACCCCCTTGTGGACTTCTGTATCAATACAGAATATTTTTCAGCATTAATGTATTATTATTACTGTTATATATATATATATATATATATATATATATATATATATATATATATATATATATATATATATATATATATATATATATCACTGTAATAAATTGGTTATCTTTGGTTATTCAGTTCACCTGTTTTTTTGGTCACGTGTTTCTCTAATTGCGTCGGTTCTCCTGGTTGTAATTAAACGTCCTGTGGTAAAGTTTGGGGCGTCTGCGTGGTGTCCGCCGCTGTGTGAGTTTCTGTTGGTCTTGTTTTGTTCCGTTTTTAAAGAAATCTCTCTGTTATCACGTTACTTTGCGCACCTCGCTCTTAAGCGCATCTAGAATTCCCCGCGTGAAAGCGCGTGACACTGTGGTCCATTATGTTTGTATTTCACGTAATTATTAATCATTATATTAAAGTTGGCGGCACGGTGGCTTAGTGGTTCGAATCCCCATCTGGGTGGAGTTTCCATGTTCTCCCCGTGTATGCGTGGGTTTCCTCCGGGTTCTCCGGTTTTCCTCCCACAGTCCAAAAACATGGATCAAGTTAATTGAATTCTCAAAAATTGCCCCGTTTAGAGTGTGTGTGTGTGAGTGAGTGTGTGCCCAGCGATAGATTGGCGCCCTGTCCTGGGTCTATCTGCCCAGCGCCCGAGACGTTCTCCCCTGGATGGGCATGGGGAACCCCACCGCGACCCTAATAGAGGATAAGCGGAAGATAATGAATGAATGAATATATTAAAGTTCTCTCTGACTTCATTAATTTTATTAATGATTTAATTTCTATGTATTTTGTAGGTTACATTTTATTTCATATCAGAGGATCATACATGATGGAATTAAATGTATGCACATCACCAATAATATCTATAAAAAAAACAATGAATGTAGAGAAGTATTTTGGAAATTTCTGTGATTGGAACCGTTGAAACAGTTTTACTTTTGATATTTGATTTTCATTTTCCATACATACACACACATTAAAAAAACTAGCTGTACATTTTGAACAGCTGTACACTTCAAACTTTGTTCGTCAGTTCGTGGAAGGCCATTTACTTTTTAATTATGACTGATATATCAGTGCATAAAGCATAGTCCATGAATTCATAATTGTATGAGTTTGGTGTGGATGGACTTGACTGGCACATACAGAGTCCTGTCCTCTGCTCCATCAAACATCGTTAGGATGGAAATTGCCATGGGAAAAAGTCAGGCAGTCTCGTTCAACATCAAAGTCAGACCTTACAGATATTCTTCAGGATTAAATGTTTACCCCAACACTTACTAGAATACAGAAAAAAAGCATTCCCGGTGGAATTTGTAATAACAGGTTGTATAGGTTGACTAACAGTTTGAGCCACACAAAGACATTTACAATATATATGTGGTTAAAGCAAGGTTTTGTTTTGTTGTGTATTTAGGGTCATTGTCATACTCAAATTAAATCTGATCCTGAATCCTGATGACATGCCCAGCTCTAGTAGAACTACAGGCATATAACATACTGTTTCTACTAACATATGTATTATATTAAGAATGTTTTTTCTTAAAACAAGTATAATAATGATCTGAACTGCAATCATGTATAAACCATCCTTTAAAAATCTATACAATTATATATACTTATACAATTATGTATAATATAGTACAATTGCCAATTGTTAAGTATTAAGTATACATCATTTAGTGTGTAGATATTTAGTTTAAAGAACATTTTAGACCATTAGAAAGAAATTTCTGTGTTTATATAAATGTATTTAAAATGAATATTTGTGTTAAAAGTTAATTAATATGATTTGTACCAAAAGCTGCTACAGCAACAATTGACATACATTAATAAGGACACGAGAAAAATCTGTGATTGTATTTATTCCTATAATTATTTCCTTTAAGTTTTTAAAACACTATTTAAACATTAGTCTCAACTCTTTAGCTATATTTTTCTTAGTATTACTGATATATTGGTCTTACATTGACTAATTGTCACATTAGTTGATTTCTTGTTGATTTCTTTTGCTTTTACTTTTAAATTGTTGTTTTTCACATAATATATGTTCTCTCTACCTGCCATCACATCCACTTCTCTTTTTTGTTAATTTTGTTAAACTTAAAAGTATGTTTTTGTGTAACACAGGAAAACAAGGCCCCTCAGAATATCCCCGTATGTGTCACAGCAACTTGCTTTTTAGGAACATTTCTTCTTCTGGGTGCTTTCTACATGTATGTGAGTAATGTTTTAAGAAATCATGATTCATGTATCACAAAAGCACCTTTTCTCTTTATTTTTACCCTGTTTCGTGTTTCTTTTTTTCTGAGGTAAGATCTTAATAGGAGAAGTGGTTGGCTCTCTGTGTGGGGGTGATGTGTGGAAGTAGCTGGTGTTGTGGCAGGTACAGCCACTTTGTTGTCAAGCAAGCCCATCACAAATGTGCTATTAGCCACAATATCAGCCACAATATCAGCTATTCCAGCCAGCACAAAAATGAGTGACTAATGGCTGATGCACAGTCCAAAAACATGGATCAAGTCAATTGAATTCTCCAAATTGCCCCACATAGTGTGTTTGTGTGAGTGAGTGTGTGCCCAGCGATAGATTGGTGCCCTGTCCTGGGTGTATCTGCCCAGCGCCCGAAACGTTCTCCCCTGGATGGGCATGGGGAACCCCCCGCGACCCTAATATAGGATAAAGCGGAAGATAATGAATCAATGAATAATGGCTGATGCTACCGGTCACACCCTGAGACATTTTTACTTATCATTGCTGCACAGAGATTCAATCTCAACTGCTCAGTGTACTAAAAAGAGTTGAAAATGTATAGGCTTTCCTCATCTACAATGACGATATGAGTTTTCTGGGTCTGTTAAACTCTGCAAAGTCGCATGTTAAGTTAAATAAACAGACACATTGTGAAAACAAAATGATTAATAATTCAATCAGTAGTTAAAGGTAAAAAGTGACATTTTTACCAAAACCTGCTTTTAATGCATATATATTTTTTTAAATGGATACGCAATAAAAGTTATTTTACACTGTTGTACGTCACACACGTCATTATTAAAAAATACACAGGTTGGTAAATCAAATACTTATGAAAGATTTTTAGTACTTTTATTACAGAATAAATATAAAACATTACAGATATAAACAGTCAACCATGTGATACATTGAATCTCATTGTGAGACATTTGAATTTCGTTTTGGATGAAACTTGAACCGGAAACAAAAAACATTCACGGTCATTACTGTAATGTATATGTAACTAGCAAAATGCTAAAAGCTCATACTGTACATACAAGAGAAAAACAAACAAATGGGTATTTTCTCAGATAAATTTACTAGACATAAATAAATAGTATGCAATAAATAGTTGAGTTGATCCACAGTGCTGGGATTTCTTGAGGTAGTGTCGTTCACACATTTAAACTCATCAGTTTACTGAAGCAGAATAAAAGCCTACAAGAAATAAAGCAAGTATAAATTATACAAATAGACTCACATTTTTTTAACAGTAAAATAACAAACTTACTGTCTAAGTTTTCAGCTTATATTAGAAATTATATTAAACTATTTCAGTTTTTTTTTAGTAGCATCTATACAAAGTTAAAAAGCTATCATGCTGCATACCACTGCTTTTTAACAGGCAAAATTAAGAAGGGGTAACCACTTATGAGTTTGTTTTAAGAAGCTGCAATGATAAATAGAAAATTGGGGTATTTTCAGTAATTAAAAGGAACTAGTTTCTCACTAGATTCTAAAATATGTGACTGCATTTAAGACAGCATTATATTATTAACATTATTAACAAGTCTTACATTCTGTTTCACTTATTCAAATTTTCTGCTTTTTAAATAATAAAAGTGGACGAGAATGAAAGAGGAAATGCAAGGAGACAAACCTTTTGTAGAAGTATCTTTAAATTTTTCAGAAATTCTTGGCTTCTGACTTTTGGGTAGGAGGTACAGGATTGGCACTGAACTTTCTATAAACAGAATTCAAAGGACAAACAATTAGAGATTGAAGAATAATGTGCGACCAAATACTGGTCTAATATAAGTCCAGAAATATGTGGTATTATTGCAAATCTCACCTCTTTTTGCTCCTGTGTGCAAGTATCCACACTTTTTATCTAGAAAAAATTACATCAGCAAATTATTCAGTGATGCTATTCTTTTCAGGAATACACGTATTTCTGAATTATTAATTAATTCATATGTTGGCTGATTAAACTTATGGTACAGTTTGGTCTGTTTAATATATATGACAATATATAAAACATTATTACATATTTTTGCAAAATGTACTTTTGTATGAATAATTATGAAATTATAATTATTAAATATGATCATAATCAATACTTACAATGGAATTCTTGTTTAGATTATTGTGTAGTTTGGTCTGCCAGATCTTTTGTTGTGTGGAAACATTTAACAACTGTGAGTTAAAGCATTCAAGAGCAGATCGAGAGCAGCATACCTGAAAGAAGCAACAAATAAATGTATTAGAATGCAATTCAACAAAAAGCTGCTATTAATTTCCTTGGTGATGTTAAAGTAACTTTTGAAAAAAAACTACACAAATCGGCCTCCTGGAGAGAGGAACAGTACTGTATATCTTTACTCTAAATTTTCCCTTCTGACTGTAAAGCACATTTCACAGAATTGACAGAGAGGAATCATAATTTCCACATGAAACTAAAGCCATTTTCACGATTCCCCAAGATAATATACACCAGCATTTACAAAAACAACAATGCCTGATGGTTAGCTCAGCAGAGCTTAAACAGAGAAAGAAGAAAACATCTTGCAGCCTACAGATGTGCGACTGCTTGATTACTCATCAAATTTCTTCTAAATAAGGCACACTTTCTACTAACTCTCGCATGCCCTTCACTCTCAGATTGACAAATAACAGTAAGAGAGAAAGCAAAAGCACAAGGGGGATTAAAATAAACTGCAGGTAATGCATGTTGCATTTTTGTAGTACAAAATATAACTGATTTTGTTCTTTAATAATTTGTTATCGGGTGTTAGTGGATGCATAAATATATGTTCCATAAAATGTCATTTTCCCAATGAGAAAAATTGCAATAATACAATAATTATGTGCCACGAGATGCTGCAAAGATTTTAAATAGTGAGATGTACTTTATTTTAAATTAAGTTATTCGTAAAAAATATAAAGAATGTTCTTGCAAAGTAAAAGTTCTTACCGGAATGTCACTGGGTGGTGAATGAAAAAAAGTGTCAGTTTCCTGCAAAAAGAACAAGAAATTCAGTCTGAAATGTGTGCAATAATTTAAAGCATCTTTAGATGTAACATGCTGGGTAAGCAACTAACCTTTTTCTCATCGATCATCTTTTTGAGGTATTTGAAGAGATGCCTATGCACATTTATAGTAATATCCTTAGAATTTGCCATAGCAGTCTCACATGACAACGCTAAGACTATTACCAGAGCACACCAGGCGGGCTGCATTTTTCCCTACCTTTGTAACTTAGACTAAAGCAACCTATGAAGCGTTGATTTGATTGTGTTCATAGTGGCTGCAGGTATACACTTACCTTTATATAGGATCCTTCGGGACACAGGAAAAACACGTACTGATTGGCAGATACTGGAAAATTTTGGGACAAACAGTGACTAGTCAATTTTTCTTTTCCATTGATTCCGTTACGACTGTCAGTCAAGAGGTGCGTCTAAAGCGTGTGGGGGTGTACGGATGCGAAAGTTGTGTGTGCGGTGTGTGTATGTGTGTGTGTGAACCTGACCTAGACTTTCTGCACACTTGGCAGGAAACTACGAAGTGCTCTTGGTTCCTCTTCTCATTCTGAATCAGCAGCATGTCTGTGTGTTTGTGAGCTAGCATATAGGAGACACAGGTAGGGCTGAGTGGATGTCAACGTAAAAAGGTGCTTTTTTAGCGAATCGTCCCACACAAACCATGTTGATTCAAAACAACAGGATGTCCTCATAATGCATTTTTAAATGTGAGATAAAAATATCATGTTTGTGATAAAATGTTTTTCCAAAATTAAAACATATCAGGTCTTTTTATTTATATTTTCTATGTTCAGTCTATAAACTGATCATAGTCAGCTCTGATAAAAAGTCTTTATATTTCACAATTCCATTCCAGAAAGCTGTAATAAGAATATGTTAAGCATTTCCTTTTTCCTCAGTCACTGTTGTTGCACCTCAAAACAAAAGTAATGAGACTTAAATGGGGAACCAAAACAGTAGAGTTTAAAGTAGAAGCAGCAGTTATCCTAATGTTTTACCAAATTTCTACATATGTTGTACAGACCAGAGAACATGTTAAGGTGTGGAAGGCCAAATATTAATGTATATTTAAAAAAGTTTGCCTGTGTCAAGTCCATCATTGGGCAGACACATGGACAGACACGCACACCTTCAGACCTAGAGGCAGTTCTCCCCTTCTACTAATTTACAAAGTCATGATGGGGAAAAGCATACAGACATGGAGAGAACATACAAAATCCACAAATTAGTCCTTGGCCATCCACTGTGAATTCTGTCCTGTGAAATCCAAACATTTAAATAATAGCACAACAAAGAGAGAGAATTTTAATTGTCCACATGTACCTGGATATAAGAATGACACCTTAAACCATGTAGCTTTGCAGCACCAGTATCTGTGTGCGTACTTTATGACACTTATTTTTATAAAACATATTTTTTATGTGAAGTGACTTTGTTCACTGTATACCAAATTGTGCCTACTTTATATGTTTATTTATGCATAAACATTTAAGAATGTCATCTAAAACCACAGTATCAGAGAGTCTGTCTCTAGTGACATAATCAGTAGTACTACATATTGCATTAGAGGAAGTGAGGTCAAAATGTTGTGCTAAGTGTTGCATAGAAAGTGCTGGCTAGGAGATGAGGTTACAGCATATGCCCATTGTGTCATTAGTGAAGGGAAAAGCCCAGGTGACCCCCAACTTGCTAGTGAAGGGCCGAAAGCTTGTGCAGTTGCACTGGGGATTCCTCAACTCACTTATGGAGTCATTGTCTCAGATCATGGAAGAGGGTTTGTTCAGAATGACTCAGAACTTCCCTTCTGTAATCATGTCAAGACTCAAAGCAGTCTGCCACAACTTGCTTCGTGGTGTGTGTGTGCGCGGTGTGTGTGTGTGTGTTCAAATGTGTGTGCATGTGCTCTTGTCATGCTTGATTAATAAATGATCTATGAAATCAATTGTGAAGGATGTATGTTAAATTAAATTATTATATAAATAAGTAAAAGTGATTTAATACATGTTTTGATACTAAAATATTGTACAGATCTCCCTCACTGTATAAAAAAGTTAGCGAATGTTTTTCAATTATATAATGGTTAATTATTTTAACCCTTTAAAATCCTGTTAAAAGCAATTAAATGACATTTATTTTATATATATTTAAATTATATGTATTAATAAATTATTTTTGATTTACCATTTTGTGTCAGTAAAGAATTTCTGCAGTTTCTCCCCGAGGATTAATAAAGTATTTTGATTCTGATTTAATTCTTCATTAAGTAGCCAGGTAAAAAGCACAATAATATACAGCGTTTCAGTAATAAATACAAAAGAAACTCAGAAAATTTTGAATGATTAACCTTTATTTAATAGCTGGTTAAATCTGTCAAATACTGACAAATACACTGGTAGTGTATAATAAATTTCAGATCTCGTAGTGAATCAGCACTGCTATATCTCAGCCAGAAGTGATCCTCAGAAAGGAAAGTCAATATACAGTTCTGTTCAAAAAGACAAAAAAATCCCAGAATATGTTTTTTGTAAAACTTTCTAAATTTCCACAAGCCCTTTGCTTTTACTTTTACATCAAACATTTCACTTCAATTCCAATTTCACAATCTCACAAAAGCAGATTTCATGTTTTAAGCTTTTTCTTAACTGTGAAAAAACTGATCTAAATATATCTATTAATATAATGAAACTGAGATTCTAAACCATATTGATTTAGGGATGTTGTATAAATTAATTTAGAAACTGGTGACAATTTCATTTATTTAAAAAAAAAAAAAAAAAAAAACTGTTTATGTGAGCCAAGTAAAGAGGAAATTACACAAACTGTTTTACAACTAAATTATATGATTTCAAAATTGTTTAATAACATTAAGATCACTCATTATCCCTCATGCTTCTTTAAATGTAATTAAGATGGAGAAAGTGTGATTTTGGGAAAGACCCATTAAGTAAGTAAAGTCAGTAACACGGAATAAGCCAAGATTTGCTACGTTTTGCTTTGGTTTCCCTTATCATATTTCCATCAGAATTATATATTTATTCTGAATTTGGACTTGGTTTCACCCATATTGACTACACGGAAATGTAACTCATCATTTTCTTTGTAAAACCCTACAAACCACAAAATTTAAATATCAAAGTTGGTGCTTGAAGCATACAAGTAGGAACTGTTGGTCCAGAGAATAGTGGCCGCTGCCTCTCATGCTGCAATAAACAGTCATTCAGTTCAGCTAGCGGATATTGAGTGGGATGTTTTGCACACATATGGTTTTATAGTGGTCAATTAGTCTTGCATGACTTTTTGCTAACAAGAACTGGCTGATGGCCACAAAATCAGTGAGTCAGGCAACTCAGGATAAATAGTTTGACAGTCTCGAGTGTTATTTTCACTTTACCGTGTCACACTCAGGTCTGCTGAGTTTCTATCAGGCTACAATTTACTCTTTAGACATATAAGTGTGTTTTCAGTCACTGTTGCCCACATTTTCTCACCTTCAAATACCTAAAATAGAAAAAAGCCCACAAAGTGTTTTTCACTTTGCAGTCTTTAAATTTCACCATTCTACACCAATGACAACAATTAACACAATCAAATCCTTATATTAGCATGATTAAAATGGTACAAAAAATATACTTTTAAAAGTACTAAGTACACCTGTATATTAATTTAAAGCATTTATTCGGGACAAAAATTGCATTAAAGGAATCAACACAAATCAAACAAATATAGTATAATGCAATTGTCTGAAACTATTTTATCAGTATTAATATGAAGGTACAACATTTTTTTGCACTTTCTGCACATGTTCATGCACAGTCATTATTATTATTGTTATTGCATATTAAATACATATACATGTACAAATGATGTTTAAGACTTCATTTCAAGTAAAACCAGTCAGCAAAACAAATATACAAATATTTGCAAAAAGAGTATGTCAATGGCTAATTTAAGGACATAAGATGCATTTGTGATGAAGTAAGTGTGAAATAAAAGGATAATTTCTAGTAGCATCCCTTAGAAGTTTTGAAAACCAATTCATACTCCTTAAACTTTTTCACATTTTGCACATTACATCCACAAACTTAAATGTATTTTATTGGGATTTTATGTAATTGACTAACACCAACAAAAATAATTGTAAATTGAAAAGAATATAATACAAGTTTTTTAATAAGAAATAAAAATCTAAAAAAAATAAAAGTGCGGTGTAAATTAAACCTCTTTTCTTTTAAATATAATCTAATATGACCAACTGACTTCACCTATTTGTTAAATAGAGGATAGAGTCGACCTGTGTGTAATTTATTTATTATATATGATATGAACTGTATTATGATGCACCAAAAATAAAACATTTTCAAAAAATTATTCAAATGAATGCAATAAATATATATGATTATGTTGCTGATAGAAAAATTATATATCTTAACAACAGGGCTTCTTCTTTTTAAAAAAAAAAAAAAAAAAAGACCTCCTTAAAAAAGACCTCCTGTTAAATGTCAATAACTAGAGATTATAAACTTAAAGAAGTCCTGACAAACTTTTTGACTCAATATTTCTTAAAAATGTGTACTATGAAAAGCTGATCTAAAGCTGATCGAAATAACTTAAGTGCTAAACCATAACATTCATGATTTTGTGACACAGAAGTGTTTGGTCCTTTTATGGGTTGCAAGTAAAAAGGAAACTATACAAATTACAAACTATCTTACGACTAAATTATATGATTTCAAAATTGTTTAATAACATTAATATTGCTCATTGGCTCTCATGCATCTTTAAATGTGATTACAATAGAGAAAGTGTGATTTTGGGAAAGACCCAGTTACCCTGGGTAAGTCAGTTACCCTGAATAAGCTAAGATTTTTAACGTTTTGCTTTGGTTTCCCTTATCATCTTTCCATCAGGTCTATATATTCATTCATTCATTATCTTCCGCTTTATCCTCTATTAGGGTCGCGGTGGGGTTCCCCATCAGAACTATATATTTATTCTGAATTTGGACTTTGGTTTAATCTATATTGACTACATGTAAATGTAACTGAAATTGAATCACATGCTGTTAATTTTGTACATGTTCAATTTGGTCTAGACAATATTAACTGTGTCTTAAAACAGGATGTTTTCCCTATAAGGCACCAATTTTCACAAAGTTAAATGACCAGTGGTGCCCAAACTTTTAAACACAATTGTATGTGATTTTAAGATTAATTGGTGAATTTTTACATCTATCTATTTAAAAATAGAATTTGTGCACTGCTTTAATATTAGTGTCATGTGAAAGGACATAGATGTGTCAGTGTTCTGCTTTATTCAGAGTGAGAGACTGAAGCGGGACGATTTTGCGGATATTACGGTAAATGTACAGGAAGACAGCAAGGTGTAGGTGGGGGATGGCCTCTATGGGTGTCTCTCTACATTAGGAATAGCTGTATATAGACGCCATACTGACATGGAATCTGTCCAATAACAATATTGGAAGTTTGGGTTATTAGTAATCTGCTTTATATATATATATATATATATATATATATATATATATATATATATATATATATATTTTGTTGGTAAGAATAAACTGCCAACAACAGCCACATTCAGGTGTTCTCGATAAAGCTAACAATAATATGGTTGACAAGTTTTATTTAAGTTATTGATATAATAAATAAATCAATAAACAATTAGTGAAGTCAACAGCACAAATAAACATTAAGCTATTAATGAAATACTTTTGAATTCTTCTTCTTGTTCTTTTTATTTTAATACTAATATGGTAAACAATCTGTATGGTATCACTTCATTTAATGCTACAGTAGTACTGCTAGCATGTATCCACATAATGTACAAAACGTGGCACGGGGTATAAAGTTGAGTTAATTTTCAAGTGACACATTGAAAAACGGAGTTTAAATTGGTTAAATTAAAAGGCACCACTACCACATGTCAGATTCTCTGTGTAGTTATTCATATTTTTATACAGGACACAGATTTTCATCAAGTTAGCATTGTGGTAAATTCATCATACTTATAATCTACTTGCATGATCAAAACCTTGATTTTAATTTTTTAAAAACTTCCAACATCCAACAACTGCATTTATATGTACATACAGCCCTATACTATATGAACTGACATATAGTAATATAAAATATAGTAAAACTGACATATGGTAGTGAGTAGCTGAACTGAAATACTAAATGACATTTCATTTTTAAATAAACATTATATAGAACATAATTGGCAATTGTTTCCGTGCAAACCATAAAAAATCTTATAACATATAAATTAATATAAAGAGTAAATCAACAATACATGGAATGATCAGCCTTGCTTGATTTTGCTTGAAGTTCACAAAACTGAGATGGAGTACATACCAATTGATGTGCTTGCTCAGCAGTAGACCCTACTGACTACAGTTGAGATGTTCAGACTGAGGGATACTTGTGCTTCATGATGGTTATTAATGCTATTACTGTACTGTACATCAACTGTGAAAAAGTGACACATTCCTGACCTTTTGGGGGTTAACTCACAGCCGTTTTCTTTAACACTTTAAGCTAATGTTGTTGTGGAAACCGTGAGATTTAGAGGAAGTCAAAGGCCAGTTCTTGTCCAGAACAGTGCATGTAGGAGTTTGTATTCGTGACTTCAAAGCTAATTTTCCCTTAAGAGCTGGGGGGATGGCATTAAGTGGGGCATGCTTTCACTGTGCATTTAGGTTACTTCAAAGGTTTGTGCACAAAGCTGTTTCCATATCTGCAGAAACCAAATGACAATTCTGTTGATTTCTTCTCATGACACAAGTGTATAAATGATTTCAGTATAATATACATGGGATTGAGACATCTTTTAATAGTTTAAACAGTCAAAAACAAATAATAGTTTGAATTGTTAAACGATAACGGGTCGGCTGGAAAAATGTCAGAGAAGACTCTAGTTCAATGCTCATGATTAATTAATTAGTCGATTAATTGTCCAGTTCAAGAAACGTGGAGGCAGTGATTAAGTAGTGACGGATTGACACACATCATTTCACTCTTTCCGACTTTCCATTTTGACTTTTTTTGTTTCTGAAACCTGTAAACAATACTTTCACCCCACACTCCGCCAGCCTTGAAACGCCTTAGGTTTTTGCTAAGAACTCGGAAAATAAGCACCATGACAAAAATTCCTGTTTATAACTTACAAAAGCCCTTTAATTCTTTTTTTTTTTTTTTTGTATTTGATTGATTTGTGACCGAGGTCTGATCTTTTAAAATTCACTTTTACTGAAATGTTAGTCATCTGTTTTGTCTCAGTCATTTCATTAGTGAATGCTTCATTTCACTTAAATAGGTTGTTTACATTATTGATGATCTGTCACAGAACTTTTACTCTTATGATTCCACACTCTGATTCATCGCTGTCCTTCAGTCTAAGTAGATTTGAAGCGATTTTCAAAACCATCTTTATCATTAGAAAAAGACTGTAAGGCAAGGCTGCAGCTTGCAGGTTTACAGTTATTGAAATCGATACCATCTGTTAAGTGGTTAAATCAAGGGTCTTTTTCTGGTAAAAAGCTGCTGTTTATGTCTCAGTTGCCATTAGAATGAGTCGGGTTCATCCATTTACTTCAAATCAGAATGTGATAAAGTTAAAAGCATAAAGAGAGATGATGTAAAGACTTGTTAAACCTGCATTTAAGGTTAACCCAGCAGTGAAACTAAAATATATATATTTTTTGTCTTGCAAATAGACAAAATGCAAAGACTGTAAAAATGGAAAATGGAAAAGGCTGCCAGTTAAAATGAATAAACAATTGCCCAATATAAAACTGTTGGTTTATTCATATCAGTGAATGGTAAAAAAAAAATTGTAGGTACTATATCATAATACAGAATGTTATAATACATATGTCTACAGGTAAACTGTAGACATCTGTTAAGAGTAAAATAATGTTTATATAATAAAATCAGCCTTGAAAAAGCCATCAACTTGCTCATGTTTAGGTACCAATTGATTTTAAGCTGGCTTCAGGTTTTATGATCATGTTGTAAAAAACATCATTTAACAATTTTACAGCAAATGCAAAATTGCATCCTGAACATGTTTGTTTGATCTGTTGCCTGTACATCAACACGTAGATGTAGTTCTCATGAATGTAACTGAATTTTGTACATATTTTACTAAAATCTTTAAGCATCTGAGGCAAAAACAGTCCAAAAGTCTGGATTCAAGGTGAATTGGATGCTATAAATTGCCCCTATATATAGTTTGTGTGCGTCTGTCTGAGTGAGTGCCCAGCAATGGATTGGTGCCCTGTCCTGGGAATATTTTTACCAGCATACAACTGTATATTTTGTTGCATTTAAATTATTTTGCTGTAAAACAATTTTTTAAATTCTGGTAATTTAAAGGGTTTTTCAAAAATTTTACTTTTAATAAGAGGAAAAATAATTCACAATGTTTTTTTGTCAACTTCAGTGGACCATGGATTTGAACCCACCACCTTCACATTGATAGCCTAACACCCCGACAGTGAGCCATCACAACATTAGACAAACTTGGGATTGTTGTCCCAGACCCCACTTCGTGAACCTCCAATTAAAAAAAATGCATAACAACATTAAGGCAAAACATTTTTATTAGAATTTATACAAAATATGTATTTCTTTAAATACTCTGAGCTCTAAACTGTTATAAATGAAAAAATTTAGGCTATTACGATATTTTCAAATCTAAAATTTTAATTACTTGTTCATAAAAATGATCAAGAAATAATGAAGACGAAAAGATAAGGGGTTTTAAAAAGAATATTACAAATCAGTATAGGTTGGTCTTTTTCATAATTCGCAAGAACTCCTGTTCGTTTATTTCTCCATCTCCATCTCTGTCTGCCTCATCGATCATTTCCTGCCAGAGAGAATGACACGGAACAAAACGTCAGACATAGACATTTCCCTGATGCCATCAGCTGTTTGTTCATGATGACTATCTATGTGCAAACGAAAATCTATCAAAATCTGCACACACAACCTTTGGGTTACCCATAGATATCGGAACATAGAGAACATAAGAAATGTTTTGAAACATGGCTTACGTGAGCAGTGTCCATTTTTGCAATAAGAATTCTGTAAAAGTTGGGGGTCTGGCCATGCTCACCTGCAATTCTTCATCTGTGAGATTTTCACCAAGCTCTTTTGCAACTCGTTTGAGATTTTTAAATGAAATTTTTCCAGTTCCATCGTCGTCAAACAATCTGAATGCTTTAAGAATTTCCTCCTTGGAGTCTTTCTCACTCTATATTTGAAAAAATCAAGTCATATGAAGTTTAATATAAACCACACTGTTTTCCAATACTTGGGAAGAACAGTAAAGTATACTTTATAAAACAACACAATACATTAAGGTCTTAATAATCATTTTAATGTTTTATTCTTTGTAAATAATTTACCATTTTCTGTGTCATCATGGAGAGAAAGTCACTGAAGTCTATTGTTCCCGAGTTTTCTTTGTCAACATCTGCAATCATTTTCTTGATCTCCTCCTTTTTTGGCTCAAAACCAAGAGCCCGCATTGCAACCTGATTCAAAGAAAAACATGTTAAACAGTTCCATTGCATCACAGTTGTAACGGGACAAAAAGTTAAAAATCGCTTGTTTCTTTTCTAATAATTCACTTTTCATTCATTCATTCATTATCTCCCGCTTTATCCTCTATTAGGGTTGGGGGGGGGGGTTCCCATGCCCATCCGAACATCTTGGGCGCTGGGTAGATAGACCCAGGACAGGGCGCCAATCCATCGCTGGGCACACACTCACTCACACGGACACACTCTATATGGGGCAATTTTGAGAATTCAATTGACTTGATCCATGTTTTTGGACTGTGGGAGGAAACCGGAGAACCTGGAGGAAACCCACACAGACACAGGGAGAACATGGAAACTCCACCCAGATGGGGATTCGAAACGGGAATCTGAGAGGCGAACGTGCTAACCACTAAGCCACCGTTTAGTCAAACTAATAGTAGTATTCAATTGCATGTTTGTGGCATTGATTTAGACTGATGTCCCAATGTGACATTTGTAATTGTAAAACTACAAAGGCCATCTATATGATAATAGAGGAAATAGAGAATGAAGCAAGAAGGTGGTGTGTCCAAACTTTTTGACCGCTACTGTATGTTTGGATTTCATTAGTGGGATCACCAGATAAATGCCAAGCTCTTTTACCTTAAGCTCTTTAACATCGATCGTTCCTGAACCATCAGTATCGAATAGATCAAAAGCCTCTCGGATCTCTTGCTTCTGTTCCTCAGTCAGGTCTGATTTTGCACTTGCTTTCTTTCGCTGATTCGCAGTTGCACTTGTTTTTCTAAGGCTTGATGCCTACAGAGCACAGAAAAGTATATCAGTTCTGAGACAAGCAAGAATGTTAAACTAGATGGCATGTCCACAGACACAAAATTATTTAAGGCAACACAATTTCTACTTTTTGCACATACGGAGAAATGATTTACCAACTTGGTTATGTTGTTTGTATGAAATTGTCATTAACTCGTGATTGTTATTAAACACACATGACAAACATCCGTTGTGGATTGAAAGAAAGCTGTCAGAGGAAAGCGACGTCGTTCGGTTTATTGTGTAAAACAGTCCGTCGTTAGCGTCGGCAGCTAACCAGCGGTGGTTTGTGTTTAGTTTGTGAAGAAAATCGAATATTGACTTAAGAAAATCAGCAGTAACAGAGTCACAGAGTAATTCTTACCATAATGAAGTAAACTGAACACGCTATGGAAACGCGCTTTAAAGGTAAACAATAACGATCTGTCGAGAAGGTTAAGCGACGTTTCGCGCTGATAACTTTTTACTGGCGCAAATGTAGACTGACAACCGCACTGTGCAATGGGGCTCAATGTTTTGTTGTCTGGACTGTGATTTAGACCAATCATTTCGAAGAGAGGCGGGATAAAGCGTTGGTTTGTGCCTTGTCTCCTAGCGACGTATGACTGTGGATCTACTACGCATGCGTCAGTCACAATGCAAACTGATTCATTTAAATAAGACGCAATGGAGTCCACACATTCGATTCCACATATCAAAATCATCGTAGTCAGTTTGATTGTAAATCAGATTTTATTTTCTAGTCGAGATTAGTCTATTTTGCGTCCAATGGAATCAGTGAATCATGTATTTTTGGTCTTCACGGTTTAAAATATAGGTTCGGAGTCGTTTGAAGAGTTAAGTCGGAAGAGTCGATTCTCAGGCTTATCTTCCAGTCGGATTTCAGAGGTGGGATCGGTAAGTGTTTTGTGGAAAAGGTTTGTCTGTTTTTACATTTGCAGCGTTACATGTTATAGTTTGGTTTGACTCTTATTTTTGCATTAACCTTCAGTGATGTAGGATTGGTCTAAATTCTGCTAAATCCTATTTGCTAACAATAGTTTAGACTCGTGCAGTTTCAGCTTTATTATGGAAGCCAAAGCGACAGTGGCAGGGAAAAATCTCTCTGGTTTTGGTGGAAGAGTCCTTGTGAGGACCAGAGCTTAGTGGGGGATTATAATTTATTTGATTCACTCCACTATTTTATTCATACCTTTATTATATTTGACAAAAACCAGGACCACCAAAGAGCAGCTGTAATTTAGGTAATTAGTAATTCTTAGTACTGTGGTGCTGTATTATTGTTGTGATGATATCAGTTTATTTTTGGAGCATGCATGACTTCATTATCCTATCATGTGTTATTGTTTTTACAGCTAGTGGAAGTGTGTGCGTCCACTCCCACTGATGTCATTATTAAAAAACACAGCTATAAACCCGAGTCGTCATATTGGGCTTCAGCAACTAGAGGCTTTAGCAGCTGCCAATCATGTTTTTCTTGGTCCCATAAAGTTCCATAAGTTTGTTCAAGATGAAGCAAGTGGTGAGGCTGCGCTGGTCTGCTCCTGTTACCGTCTGCTGGAGCAGCTGGAGCCAAATGGCTCTGTGGCTCAGTTGCTGCACGAGACCATCCGTGCCCAATGGAAGGTTCTGCGTTCGGGCACAACATCACTGGTCTTTTTGGCAGGTGCCTGGAGCAGAGTGGCGCTAGAGTGTCTTCACAGGGGCATTGCCATTCCGTCTATAGTGGCTGGCATGTCAAAGAGTCTGGATCTATGTGTGAAAATCTGTAGACGCAGTGCCGTGAGTGTGGAGGAAGTGTGTAAGGCTGCTTTCCATAAAAGGATACGGAGTGACTGTGTGAGTGATGGAAATGTCTCAGTTACAGGGCGTTCACGTGAAACAGAGTTTACCCATTCAACACAGGATAGTCTTAACATCATGAATAATGGATCTAAAGCATCAATAAAACACAGAATAAGCCTCAAGCACAGCAGACACTTTAATGTAAGGCATGAAACAGAAGCTGTTGAGTCACATTCAGTACAAAGTTCAGCTAAAACCTCTTTACAAGGGGTGGATATTGTTTATTTAGCTGAAGCTGTCACTCATGGATGTAAGATGTCCATGAATTTGGTTATCGAGGCTAGCAGAATTCAGTCCAAATTAAGCCATGGAAAGCAGAATCAGAACATTTTGGATGTTACTAGACTGGTCACATGCTCACTGCCAGGATTATCTGAGGAACACTCTTGTGTATTGCATGGGTTTGTAGTGGTGGTCGTGGCTGAACAGGCATTACTGGCTAGACGTTTAGAGAGGAGGAATTTAAAAATCAGCCTTTTAAATGGTGATTTGAGTGAGAATCACAGACATGTAGGTTTTAATAGGCTTAAGAATGCCTCATTCTATAGTGACCAATCTGACATGACCAGAATCAGTCATGCACAAGAATGGATAGATAACACATTAAGAATCCTTCTGCTCAACAAGATCAACATTATTCTGGTGAGTGGTGTGGCCAATTCGCATCTAAAAGACCACTGTCTCAGCCATGACATCCTGGTAATTGAGCATGTAAGTCTTTCCATTCTAAGTGACTTTGCTAAAAGTACAGATGCACTTCCTTTAGCATACATCACACAGCTCAGTGAACGCGGTGTGGGTGCCCGAGTCCGAGTCAATGTTATCAGAGAGCATCATAGTACAGTCATGTCTGAATCGACGGTGATCAACATTGTGGCCGATGACACAGCTCTGGTCACAGCACTTATCACAAGTTCAGTTCATGCCAAACTCCCGAGCCTGGTGGATGAGTTTTGGAGCTGTGCTTATCGTCTACACCATACACTCGCTGAGGAGAAGCTGCTGCCAGGTGCTGGAGCAGCAGAACTACTGTGCATCCATCAACTCCAAAAGCATGCTGATGTAGCTGTGCAAGAGCAAAGAAGAGATATTAACACAGACAGGCTCCCATCGGCGAGCCCGGATGAGAAGTTGATTCTGCAGCTAATGGCAGGAGCTTGGATGGATTATATCACCACTCTGATGTTAAACGCTGGCCAAATTGAAGCGAAAGCACAAGCATGGACACGTATATCCCAGTGTATAAAGCACTGGGAAAAAAACAGTACTGAGAAAGCTGAAAGTCTAATTACAATGGAGACTTTCTCTGAAATACTGTTCGGAGAGAAAAAAAGGATGGAGAGAGAGGGAGAAAGAGTAACTGTTGGAGTGTTTGATAATGTGACTGTTAAGTTTGAAACTTGGAGGAGAGCTCTGGATTTGGTGCTGTTGGTCCTGCTGACAGACACTGAGATTGTTACTGGGGTAAATAACTCAGACAGTCAGTACAAAGACTATACAATACTTTAAAATACCAATGCTTGTATATTCCTAATTTGTTTTGCTATATTGAGTATTCTGAAGGAGATCACCTGGTATATGTTGTAGCTTTGTATGTAGTATTAATAAATGATGGTTATTTAACTGTAAAATGTGTAAACATAAAAAAATACCAACAAAGTTTGAATATTCTTGAACTTTTTTCTCCTGGTCAGCGTTGCATAGAAAATATTTGAGCCTATCTTAGCATTTGGGAGAATACACTGCTATTTGCAGGTTGTAAACACCACTAATTTCCTTGAATGCTTTTAGACTGGAAAATAAACACAGAGCTAGGGAGATGTTTTCTGCAGATGATAACGTGGGTGAATATTACAAGTGTGTTTCACGGTTGCCACCAGCGAAGGGCGCTTTTTTCTCCTGCAAACGGTGTCATCGTATGCGTAATGTGTGTTCATCTGTAATGTCTAAATTAAAATTTAAATAGAATAATTCTAGTAACATAAATTTACACGTGTATACAGAACAGGTCAACACGATACATTTTATTTGGTTATTTTCCAAAACAGTAATAACACTGGACTAGTTGGAAAGGTTTTGCAAGTTCTCTTTTTTTACTTTATCATTTTTAACGATTGCAGTTTCATTTCATCCGGTAAAAGCATTTCCATATTTGTCCTCCTTAAAATAACGATTGTAAATATATATGAACACAGTAGGCCATAATTACTCAAACCAACGGAAAACGCCTTTAACTAAAATATACGGAAGAAAAAAAAAACATTTGAAGAGTATAAACTGAATTAAAACGTTTTTGTAAACCATGCAGTTAATCCATGTTAGTTATTTGTTGAGTCGACTCGGAGTCCAATTATTTACGGATTCACATCTGTGTAAACTTTAAAACGACCAACCTTAAAAAGTTTAAAACCGCCTTAAGACGATTACAATCGTGTATGTATAAATTATGTATAAATAGTAGTTTTATTTATTTTTTATTTTTTTTGTGAAATCGACTTCACAAAATTGAAATATACCTGAAGCCAAGTCGATTCCACACATACAGCCGTGTAATCTACAAACTTGGCTTACAGGTTTTTTTTTATTTATTTATTTTTATTTTTTTACAAATCTCTTAAAAGTTTGTTAATTAACGACCATCTTAAGCGGCGAAAAGATGGATCGATGTGACTGCAAAACTAGGACTTAGATGACGATTCCTTTTAAAACTGCTTTACTCTTTAGAGATAAAGAATCGATTCGATTTCATCGACTCGCTGACCGTGACGTGCTTTTATTTTGTATGCGACTAACGAGGCTGACATTTTTTTTGTTATTAGCCCCGCCTTCAGCTGCCCGATCACAGACACAAACAGACGCGTCGGTCAGGGAGCAGTGTGTGGAATCTGGCATGCTCACATCGCAGGGCTTTGGATTTAATCGGTAAACGCGATTGAGAGGGCTTTAGGGAAGGAGCTGATACGCGGCGGGATGTGGATCAGTCCGGAGGAGGTGTTGCTGGCCAACGCGCTGTGGGTGAGTGAGAGGGCCAATCCCTTCTTCATCCTGCAGCGGAGGAAGGGTCACGGCAAAGGAGGAGGCATCACCGGTGAGTTTCAGCAACACATCAGCACTCATTCCAGCTGATCGCTCCCGAAATAGCTGATCTCACCCCCCTCCTCCTTCTGAATCACCTTTAGCGTTTAATTAATGAAGCAAATGCAGCTTTATTTTTTATTTATTATTATTAAACCCTGGTTTTTCCAGATGTTTGGAACGGCGAAGCATTATCTAGATCTGTCGACGCCATAAAAGAGCATATTATTTTCAAATCATAACGTTCTATTCGATTTAAAGTACTTCTACATTAAAAGAGTTGCTACGTTGTCTCTCTGCTTTTTTCGTTAAAGCATCATAAACATAAACACAAAAGCACAGATGAGACACGTGACAGTCACATCCCAAATCTTACATTAACTTCCTTAAAGCAGACAGACGTCATCCATTAGATGCAAGCTTGAATGATTTACACACGTGATCAGTTCCACGAGACCCTCCTAATGTACAACTAATATACAAACAGGATAATCTCTGACATATAAAGTTTACGTTTTATTAAACGGTAAATTTATACCAGGGTGATAACTGGATCAACAGATGTACCGAGTCACACCTCTTTTATTTTGGTTCATAAATATCTTATATCTTATAAAAGCTCATGTCTATATACTGTATGTGTGTATGTATGTTCCAAGTTTTAAAGATGGTCTTTTGAGATCCGAGCTTGAAAGTTGTCTTGCTATTCATTCAGAATGCATATGCACAATCTCTATTGTTAAATACATTATGTGGTTTTTTTCCCCCCACTAAGCATGTGTGCGATGATTCCTGGTGTGTAACTTGCCCTCCTTGCTTTGTTTGAAATCAACACGTTTTCCTGTACATTCTTTACTATTTATTAAGATACACCATCAATTTAAAGTTGACCTCAGACTTTACTACATCCATGAATTGAAGCTTGGTGTAATGACAGTACCAGTATTACATTCCTTTTTTAATGGGAATGCATTACATGAATAATTATGAAGTTTTGAGCATACATAAGTAAGAAACATGGGTAAAAGAATCCAATTGAATGTGCTTTTCAAACAGATTCCAAAGTTAAAGTGGTATTTAATTAATTAATGTTTGCTGAACATCATTATTATTTCTACATTATATTATATGTTTATTATGATGTGTTGTAATAAATAGTTAGGATTATGTTTTGAATTGTTAAAGGATGATTGACCTCAGACTTTCGTTGCTGTGGCATTCCCTGGTTCTTTACGTAACCTATTAACTTTCAGTAAGAGATAACAGTTTGGTGTAATGTTGTAAATGCTATTTCTGTTCCTCTAACAGGTCTGCTGGTTGGTACCCTGGATGTGGTGTTAGACTCAAGTGCACGTGTGGCTCCTTACAGGATACTGCACCAGACGGGAGATTCGCAAATCTTCTGGAGCATTGCATGTGGTTAGTGTTGTGTTTAGGACTTTTACTGTCCTCTATACTGTTTTTTTGGCTTGTAAATAGTTGAGGGAAAGCATGTAAAAAAAACTTAGTGAACTTTATTCACAAGAGTACCAAAGATGAAGTTTGCTCTGTTGGCCATGAAATGTCTGAGACACAAACACACACCCATATGACAGTTTGACAAGTTTCTTTTGTTTTGCATTGTGGTTTTTATGCGTTACATAGACAACTATTAATTTCTTAGAGGCTTGCACAAATCTTAATCCTAAATACTACTAATCCAATATTAACCATAACCTAATATTTGTACCTGTGCATACTATAAATACAAAAAATTAAATACTAGTATAATATAATAAAATAATATCAGTACATTTGTCTGTTACAGCAGCTGTATCTCTGTACAGATGAATAGAAACATGTTTTTAAATAAATGTTCATTTAAATGTTATTTAAATTAAATGTCACAACAGTTCCAATGAAATATTTAACCTTTTTTTCATGGTTGATCTTAACCCCCAAGCTTTTAGGGATTGGTTCCCACCATGTTAAAGTGCTTTTAAAAACAATTGTCTCATATTGTGCACCTGTTGTTGTAACAGTGAGATAGAAAGATAGATAGATAGAAAGTGTGTCCTCAGCTGCTTCATGTTAGTTTTAAAAATTATTATTGACAGTACCAGTAAAAGGTTTGGACACACCTTTTTTTCTCCTCTATTTGTCCACGTTATAAGTTCCTCTTACTGTACAGTTGGACTTTGTAGTTTTAAATTTAAACATTAAATTCTACAATTTGCTGTTCAGTGCCCTTCACTTCAGTTGCTGGGCCTGCACACCACTCTGGATGAGGCCTGTGCTACATGCTGCAGTGCTGCGCACTGACTGGCAATAAATGGACTTTTCAGCAATGTTGTGTGTCAATAAAATGTACCTGAACGTACTAAATGACTTTGTCATCTGGTCAATGGTTTTTTGCTTTTTAGACAAAAGTGCCTATATTTATCAGACTCAACCTGTGAAAGATTGGTTTAGAACAAATTGACACATAACCATTTACAGGCTAGAATTTGCCTAGAGAGGACTTTACTAAATGGTTTTACGTTATCATAATCAACACAAAATCTTGCCCATAAAATAAATGCACCTCTTATTGGAAACAAATATGTTAGCATTATTAACAGAGTGCCGCAGTACGTGCTCCATAGAATCAAAGCTGAATGCTGTTCAACATGCCAGTAAGCAAAGTGTGGCAGTTGGTTGTACATCAGCTCAGAACCGACAATTTTACAGTAGTGCTGTTTCTGTGTACAAAAGGAAACATTTCTATTAGAAGGCAGTTGAAAACATTAGCACTTAAGTTCTTGATTCAGCAAAATCTGAATCAAACTTCATTTAATTTGCTAACTGAAGTAAAAACACAAACTTTGGACTTCTGAACATGTCTTGTCTAATCCTCTACATCCGCAGGTGAAGATAAATTGCACTTTTTCCTGATTTTATCCACTAGAAGTAATCTTAAAGAACAGTCATGTGTCTGAATGATTTCAAGTTATCAGTTTGCAAAGCTAAGCTTTATCTGAATGGCATGTGTTTATGTCATCAGGCTCTTCTCGCAAGGAGATAACAGAGCACTGGGAATGGTTGGAAGCTAATTTATTGCAGACGCTTTCTATTTTTGACAATGAAGAAGATATCACCACATTTGTTAAAGGCAAGATACAGGTGTGTCTTGGCGAGCCCTTGACTAAATATGTGAAACTGCCTGTATTAATATTGGTTAGGAAAATGACTGTTTTCAAATTACAACTTAAATCTTCAGGGCATCATTGCAGAGGAAAACAAAAGCCGTCAGGCACAAGAAGACGAGGACTGTGGGAAATTCCGAGAGGCTGAACTTAAGATGCGGAAGCTTTTCGGAATGCCTGAAGAAGAGAAACTGGTGAACTACTACTCCTGCAGCTACTGGAAGGGCAGGGTACCACGACAGGGCTGGCTTTATCTTTCCGTTAATCATCTCTGTTTCTACTCCTTTCTTCTTGGAAAAGAAGGTGAGCGAGAAAATAGACATGGAAATAATGATGGTGATTGAACTGAAAAGGATTAAAAAAAAATTTATTATAGTAAAGTATTAAACATTATAAACTAAATTACTTTAGAATAGGGGTCAGGTCATTTTGAGCAGTTATAAATCTTGTTCGTGTCTTCCTCTTGCCACAGTGACATTGGTGGTACAGTGGACAGATGTAACTCAATTGGATAAAAATGCCACACTGCTTTTCCCAGAGAGTGTGCGTGTGAGCACTCGGGACACAGAGCACTACTTCTCCATGTTTCTCAACATCAATGATACGTTTAAACTCATGGAGCAGCTGGCTAACATTGCCATGAGGCAGCTGCTGGATAATGAAGGCTTTTTGGCTGACCACTCGCTCCCCAAGCCGTGCAAGACCCTCAAAAATGTCTCTGCTCTCAAAAGGTTAGTTTTGCGTACCAAAACCAAACCTTAAATGCATTTTGATAAAAAAGAAAAAAAGTAAAAGTTGATCCACTGGCGGAACAGCACTTACTGCGTTTCAGACAATGCAATGTATGTCTGCACTGTCTTGGCTTTTGGGTAATTTTTGGGAATTGGGGTCTGTTATAATCCTGTCTGAAGGCTGTGAGGGTTTCAAATTGTATGTTGCCTGTATTAGGGACCTGGATGCACGTGCAAAAAACGAACGATACCGATCTTTGTTCCGTCTGACGAAGGAGGAACGTTTGGATGGTCACACAGACTGCACTCTTTGGACACCCTTTGCTAAGATGCATGTCGTTGGACAAATGTTTGTCTCCAACAATTACATCTGCTTCGCCAGTAAGGAGGAGGACTTGTGTCAACTTATTATACCACTGAGAGAGGTGAGTGCACTTGCTGTTTACATAATGATTCTTAATGATGAAAAAAATGGATAATGCACTTTGCATTTCCTTTCTCTAGGTGTCCATAGTTGAGAAAGCTGATAGCAGCAGTGTTTTGCCAAGTCCTCTCTCAATCAGCACTAAAAACAAGATGACCTTCCTGTTTGCAAACCTCAAAGATCGGGACTTCCTTGTTCAGCGCATCTCTGACTTTCTGCAGCGTACTCCTGACAGACTGTGCAGCTTGACTATTCATTCTGTGAGTCAGTTGAAAGCGCTTGTTGCTATAGTTAATGGTTTATTTATTTATTTTTTGGGGTTCCTAATTTAAAGATTAAATGTATGTCTTGAGGAGTTTCATCACATACTTGATTCTATACTTCTTATAATATCCAATATCCAGGATAATCCAAGCCCCAGCACCCCTCCCTCTCTCCCTCCGACTCCACCGGTGCTGGCATTTTGTGATCCTGTTCATGGCCGATACTACAGCTCCAGTCTCCTTACAGCAAAGTATGGCCTGCTCAGCATCTACCAAAAAGACCAGCCCGAAGACATGGGGCCCAAAGCTGTAAGCCCACAAATATGGTTCACTATAATTGATTTATTTTAGGCATGTGAACATTACACCACTGAGAATGAAGTGTTAGTTAAAATATAACTTCTGCAATTTGTGAAAATCCCCATGTACATGTATGACACAAGAACAGGGAAAAAACATTAGCTGTAAAAAGTCAAAAATATTATCTAAAACTCAAAATATTCAAATATATGTATATAGGACTAAAGCCATTACTGTATATGAGAGGTGGCTTTCACCATATTGGAAACATTAAGTCGGAATTAATAAGTGAATGAGTAATTTTTTGCTTGTCATTTAGGCAAAGGAAAAAATGAAGGAAGAATCCTGGAAAATCCATTTCTTTGAGTTTGGGCGAGGTGTATGTATGTACCGCACATCTAAGACAAGAGACTTAGTATTAAAAGGAATCCCAGAGAGTCTGAGAGGGGAACTGTGGCTCCTTTTTTCAGGTAATGACCCTTTTTATTGTATTCTTTTTATAAAGAAAGATCCCCCACCCCTCTAAATAACATTTAATATGCACTACAGAAAACCTTAAAACTTAAATAACTTTTGGTAGCACAGTTTTGCAGTGGTTAGCCCGTCAATGTTTTATATGGATTCTTAGATTCATTTACATATAACGTAAACACAAGTCCTTTTTTAAGGGTCTCTATTTCCTTTCCCCATTCAACAACATTTGGTACATCAGTGCATATATAGTGCTGGTCCTAGATAAAATAGAGAGTTGCTTCAGAAAGGGCATCAGTGTCAAGTCAAACATGCTCTAACAGAAAGGGATCCCTTGTTCTCCTTCTATTGTCTGTAGGTGCTCAGAATGAGATGGTGACTCACCCTGGTTACTATGCGGAGCTGGTTGAGCAGGCAATGGGGAGATGCACTTTAGCTACAGAGGAGATTGAGAGAGACCTGCACCGCTCCATGCCTGAACACCACGCTTTTCAAAATGAGATGGGCATCGCTGCTCTCCGACGTGTGCTCACGGCATATGCCTACCGTAACCCAGGCATTGGCTACTGCCAGGTGTAAAATCATCTTCTACACACAAGACTTTTTATGAACTTAATACAGTGCTAGGAAAAATGATAAGATTTAATTACTTAGCATTTACTGAACTGATACACATAGTCCAGCATTGGGTTAAAGCAATGTTCAACAGTACAATGTTTTTATTAAATCTGTAATTTGTTTTTTTATTGTCCTTGAATGAATGTGTGTGTGTATGTGTGTTTTGTTCAGGCTATGAACATCGTAACCTCAGTGTTACTGCTTTACTGTACGGAGGAGGAAGCGTTCTGGCTGCTCGTGTCTTTATGTGAACGCATGCTGCCAGATTACTACAACACTAGAGTAGTGGGTTAGTCCACCCCTCCTTTATTCTTACTAACCCATGCATAAATACATAAACAGAAAAACATGCAAATATATTGTGTATGGAGAACTTTAGGAGTTATTATATTTGTTTTAAATGTATGAATATAAAATTACATTCAATAGCTTATTTATGAATGTTTGTTAGGTCAAAAAATTATGTCATGCTGTCTTTTTGTGAATTATTTGTTGTCCTACACCAGTTATAATGAAAACCCACTTTGAAAATAAAAATAACAAAATGCCACCAGCAGGTGTAGATATTGCTTCCTTCTTAGAGTAGTGGTTGTCTTCTTCTTTCTAAATATCACAAAAATAATGCCCTTAGATTGCTATATACTAGTATATACACCTCCACAGGTTGTAATCAAAGCAACAGTACAGATTTGTATAGGGAACATACGCACATACATATTACACAGACTATTTATTTATGCTTTGTGTTCTTGTTTCAGGAGCTTTGGTGGATCAGGGTGTATTTGAGGAGCTGACCCGGGAATGTTTGCCCCCACTCTACGAGCACATGCAGGAGCTGGGTGTGATCTCCACCATCTCTCTGTCCTGGTTTCTCACACTTTTCCTGTCTGTCATGCCATTCGATAGTGCTGTGCTACTTGTCGACTGCTTCTTCTATGAGGGCATTAAGGTCATATTTCAGGTGAGCGTGTGCAAGTATTTAAAGTGAGAATTGCCATATGTTGAGGTTCCATACAGTCATGATTTTTGTGCTTAGATATTGTGTTGTGATATTTTTTTACATTTTAAAATATGAAAAAATATATTATTGTGATTAACTGAGATGCAGGTTCGGTTTATGTCTTCTGTATGTCATTAAAATTTATCTTGTGACTTCAGAGCATTGCTATAAAAATACTAAAATAAAAAACACTAACAGTACTCTATTGGTAACTTAAAGAAATTAGATTTTTTTTTAATTATCAGTGTGTAGGATTTGGTGGCATCTTGTGGTAAAGTTGCAGATTGCACCTAATTAAACAGCACTGACTAATTTGATTGATGCCTTAAAACATTACAATTAATGAACTGCAAAGACCACAAGCATTTACTGTAGGTGCTACTGCATCACTGCTTTTGTAGGCATCCTCCACAATTCTACATGTACTTTCTAATCATACTCTATTGTACTGGAATACTTCCACTGTATTACATTTATCTGACAATATTACGCTGGACTGGAATCTGATACCATCCAAGATGTCACATGATTGTGAGTGTTTTCTTGTGCTGTAGGTATCATTGGCTGTGCTGCATGCCAACATGAACCAGTTGCTAAACTGTTCAGATGAAGGAGAAGCCATGACCATACTGGGAAGGTCAGTCTATTATACAATATTGTATAGTGTATATACTATAACTATAGAATATGATATTCCCTGTCAACTAAAAACAGTTTCTATAATAAATTTAATTGAATTTGATGATGTTCAGTGCAGCATGCAGCAGTTAGCGCTTCTGCCTCACAGTAAAGGTTTGAAAAACAAGCTATAATAATATAAGCAGTATTTTAACAGTGTGATAATAACTGTACATTTTATTACAGGTATCTGGATAATGTTGTGAACAAGCAAACTGTGTCACCTCCCATCCCACACCTCCACGCTCTGTTGACTAGTGGTGATGAGCCACCACCTGAGATCGATGTTTTTGAACTCATTAAATCGTCCTATGAGGTGACTCCATGGAATCCGCTATTTAATTTAAAAATCATTTTCTAGACAAAATCTGCAGCGCTAGAACCATACAGATTCGAAAGTGCAAGAAGCAGAAACAACTTTGCATTTTTACTGTTGCATTATTACACCGTGTATTTTGTTTTTTGTGGATGTAGAAGTTTGGAACTCTCCGTGCCGATGCTATTGAACAGATGAGGTTCAAACAGCGACTTAAGGTCATCCAGTCGTTAGAGGATACAGCAAAAAGGAGTGTGGTAAGTTTATCTTCACTTTTCAAAAAAGTACAATAGTGGGAGTAGCAAAATTTAAAGTAGCAAAATTAAAGTAGCAAAACTCATTATAGACAATATTTGATAGGAGGAGCCAAAGGTAATTTCATAATTTTTTTGCTTTGCTTTGTTTGTGCAGGTAAGAGCTATTATGACAGACTCTGCATTTACTATTGAAGAACTGGAGGAATTGTATGTCTTGTTCAAGGTAATGTGTATGTTAAAGGCACTCCTTAATACATTACACCTCTAACTAATAGATCAATTTGAGACATTAAAATGCCTTTCTAATTAGGAATGTACCCATCAATGCTCCTGTAGTGCCAAGACTAGGTCAATAGGATGGTTGCTCCTGATGGGCATCTGTCAAACTGTACCAAATTGAATGTACGGTTCAGCCAAAAAAAGACTCACATTTTTATATCTTATAAATCAAATTTATAAACCTGACATTATTAAAGATCAAAATATAATATGCTATTCATATTTCAGACAGTAGAGGGCTCCATCAGAGGTTTATTTTTCAGCCACTATCATTTGTTGTGACCTCTGCTGTGTGTGTGTGTGTGTGTGTGTAAAACTTGTATGTTAATGTTTTTAGGCCAAGCACATTATGAGCTGTTATTGGGGAGCGACTAGCACTGCTGCAGAGCGTCATGACCCCAGTCTCCCCTATTTAGAGCAGTACCGGATCGACTGTGGACAGTTCATCCAGCTGTTTTCGACCCTGGCGCCTTGGACCTGTGGCATGCACACGGCGACACTGTCTGCCCGCTTATTCCGACTGCTCGACAAAAACAAAGACTCACTAATCAACTTTAAAGAGTTTGTCACAGGCCTCAGTGAGTGTAGTACAAGTCCGCATTTATATTTAGTCATAAACCATATTGTTGTTGCTATTATTATATTTAATGGATTGTAAAATACATATTTTATATAGTAGACCACAGACTGAAACTGATCTATTTGCTTTGACTGATTCATAATTTATGTTCATATACACATTTAAGAATAAAGTCTGTTAATTTATTGATGTGGTCACACTGTTTCTATTGGCTTTGTGTCGTAGGTGGAATGTATCATGGAGACATGACGGAGAAACTAAAGCTGCTATATAAATTACACATGCCTCCTGGTAAATAACGCAGTTCCTTAACGCTTACGTTATAAGTTGTAGTCTTAAACACAATGATTTACATACTATTATAACATTTATCAGTTAATAGAAATCAGTGTCTGCATTTAAAACAAAGTTCTCATGAACACTCTTCACAATCTGGTAGCACTGTCTCTCAAATTTGCGTTCTGCAGCGGGTTTTCTCCATCATACTAACAAAATAGAATTTAGGAAGTTACTCTGAGATTAGAAACTGTGAGAGTGCACGTTTACGTTTCGCACTGGTGGTCTGAGAGCCTTCAGTCGAGAGGAAATGGTAGCATGTGCTGAGGAAATGTGTTAAAAGCTGTCATCACGCACTCTTGTGTTTTTGGTGTGTTTGTTTAGTAGTTTTATTAAAGTGGTGTTAGTTGTCTCCCTGTCGTCTTGTTAGAACCCACACTCACTTTTACTCAGTCCAGGTTAAAGCATTAGAAATGTAACCACAGGAACCTATGTAGTTAATAAAAAAAACTGTGTGTATTAAGCATGATTTGTGTACAAAATTCAAATAAACTCGTATTTTTTTTTCCATTATGGCTATGACTTGTTTCTGCAGCTCTGTGTCCAGAAGAGGCTGAATCTGCACTTGAGGCTACACAGTTCTTTACTGATGATGACCTACCACATGGTAAATATACAAATACAAACACCTGAACATTTGAAACATTTACTCACATGTCCATGAGAACAGTACAGTACGAGTCAAGAGATTGGACACACCTTGGTGGTGGTGCTATTGTGATCCTGATCATTAAAAACAGAGTAAAGGGTACCATTAACTGTTCATGAAAATCAAATGGGTTCAATTATTAACACAATAACATTTTTAATTAAATGCATGTTTGTCTACTAATTACACTGTAAACATTAAGTAAAGAAATTGTGTATTAAAAAGTCAGTTTCTTTCTCTCTTGCCCTCTCCTCCTATTGCCTTACTCCCCCTCACTCTCTCTCTCTCTCTCTCTTGTTCTTACTGTTTCGTTCTGTTTTTTTCTTCTGTTGCTCGCTCACATGCTCATTCTTGCTCTGTCTCTTTCTCTGGCTCACTTTCTCACGCATTTGGTTTCTCTGCCGCTCGCTTGCTTGCACTTTTCGTTCACTCTTTCTCTTATGCTTGCTTGCTCTCTCTTTCTCGCTCAATCATTTACTGCTCTCTGATGTTCTACTCTCTTGATCTTATTTCTGGTTTGCCTACTCCAGATCCTCCCTCCTTGTCACAGCTTGACTTCCTGGTGCAGGAAGTTACCTCAGGTTTGTTGAGTTCTTACAACAAAACAGCAGAACATTATGTTGATAAGTGTCCATGTTGACACTTACTCTAGAGCTTTAATTACATCCGTGTGTACCGTTACCCATTTGTTTTGCATTAGAACTTGTTAACCAGTGGAACCATGTGATTACTTCCTGTGGACATGAATGGTGTTATACATATTAAGTATAGGTGTTTGCACAGTGGTCCAAATCTCCATCATCAATACAAGATCTTGGAGGAAAATGAATGTGGATATGGACAAGCTGTGTATAATGAAGGAGGGCAATAATGTTAATGTTTCGGTTGTTGGTATCATACCATTTAGAATTGCTGTGCTTAGTTAAAACCTTAAAATTTTAATAATTTGTATGCACAGGTGATGTGTTTATATATTTGTTTTCTTCCCTGTGACCTATATATGACTTAGTTTTGGCGGAAAATGTACCAAACACACACTTAAAATTTCTGAATGTGTGGTGGAACAAAAATCACCCAGTGTCAAACTGAAACAACCACCTCTGTACGGTGGAGAATGCCACCTGTCTCCCACTTGTTTTGATGTGTTTACCTCCAGTCGCTTTCAAAAAGGTTATTAAACTTGTATGTTAACTTCATCACTTAGCTGGGCTTTTTCCAACATTGCAGCACACCCTAAATACTTTTGAATGCAAGACAAGTTGTTTAATATAATTGCAGTCTGACACAAATTTGTCTTTTATTTGAACTCTTTAAGACTTGGTAATCAACAGTCACACCACGCTGAGCTAGGAACTGAAACACAGTGGGCTCTCACTTAATAAATCCCTTTTCAAGTCTTATGAAACTAGCTGTCACATTTGAATTTTAGTGTCCTATACTCAATGTCCATGCTTATT
Source organism: Corydoras maculifer (assembly GCA_019802435.1). NCBI lineage: Eukaryota > Metazoa > Chordata > Actinopteri > Siluriformes > Callichthyidae > Corydoras > Corydoras maculifer. The sequence goes on along the minus strand of JAFMOD010001012.1, from coordinate 236,510 downwards.
TCCGAGCTTGTTGCATGCAATTTATTCATGCAATGTTTATGTTTATGTTTACTTCTCATAAAAGTAGGAGTAAAGAAGGCTATATATTTATAAGAGTCTAAATTAACCAATATGATTATATTAGCCATAAACATCTCTGGGTTCGTTTTCTGTCATTAGATTAATATTAACTTTTTCTGGCTTTTGTTTTCATTGTACAAACAGGCTAGGATCCTTTGTCTTCAGAATATTTATTTATTTTCTAACTATACTTTTTAATGCTCAATGTTTATGGCTACAGTTTTCTCATGACTGTTGTTAAAACATTTCATGTAGGTGAGGAGGCGAAAGAGGCTGATTTAAGAGGAGACTCAGAGGAGAAGAAAGGTAGAACATATAATATAAACATGTATACTATACAAACAAAACCCAATTATTATCAAAGGTGTATAAAATGAAGTAGCAAAGCATTGTACAAAGTACCTAATTGTAACTACAGATTTTTTTTCCTCAGATGAGAAGGTTAAAGATTATAAATATTACTTGAGAATGTGGGCCAAAGAAAGAGAACCAAAAAAGGAAACTATTAAAGACCTACCAAGAATGAACCAGGTATCCTGACTCGGTGACTTTGCTTACTGCATTAATTTTTTTTTCTTGTAAAAATTTTTTGGTAAATCCTTTAATCTGGTCTGTATCTGTTTCTTTAAAGATTTCAGAGCACATTTAATATGTTTGTTTTGTTTTGTTTTTAGGAACAATTTATCGAGCTGTGCAAGACCCTTTATAACATGTTTAGTGAGGATCCTCTGGAGCAGGATCTTTATCACGCCATTGCCACTGTTGCGAGCTTACTACTCCGGATTGGAGAAGTGGGCAAGAAATTCACCAACAACGGTAACAAAAAGCAAGAGGGACACGCTCAGCCAGTCGAAGAACAACTTGGGAAAGAGGACAGTTCTGCAGAGTCTGGCTCGGGACAGTCCTTGGTATCGAAGGCCCTGGCAGAAGCTCAACTGGAGTCTCCCCCTCCTCCGGCTAATGGGTCTGACGAAGACGTAAAAGATGATACATCCATTTCCTCATACTCTGTGGTCAGCGCTGGTTCTCTTCAGTGTGAAGACATTGCGGATGATACAGTCCTAATTGGTTGTGAAATGGGAGGAGCCGGAGGTGGGAACGACAGCAGACGTGGCAGTGCCCCGGATGCCGATTGGTCCATCTCGTTCGAGCAGGTGCTGGCGTCACTGCTCACCGAACCCGCTTTAGTCAACTATTTTGAGAAGAAATACGACATTAGAAGCCAGATGGCTGTTTGCAAAGCACAGAGAGCTGTGGAGAGACAGATTAGTTCATCCAGTGAGCATGAGCTTACTCAGCTCTCCACCTGAACAGCATCCCCAGCCTGATTTAGGGTCCAGTTCAGACCATATGATGGAATAATCCATTAATGATCACGTTCTCGTTCACACTATTCCTTGATTTCAGCACTTTCTTGTCATTTGGCCTTTCTTCAGCATTTATTTGCATATTTGCCACACTCGCTTGATTTCATCCCTTAGCCGTTGCACAGGAATTAATGCTCGAGTCTTCTGAATGTCTTGAATTTTCTGCATTATGCATAGCAACACGTAGCCAAGCTGCACTTCTCTCACCATATGAAGTGTGAACGTTATCCTTCCAGTAGGATATACAAATTTATACCATTTCTAGTTATTAATTATTTCAAATGACTGAAATTCACATTAATCAGCCTCAAGTGTGTTCTGTCTATTTAAACGATACGTTTTTAATTCAGATGTCGCTGGTCTTAGTACAGTTTGGTCTTAATTTCTGATTTTTATTGAAATTCTTATCCGACTGCTTTCATCCAACTATCAAATTCAATCTGTGAACAGTTACTTACCGTGGCATACCATTTGTCAAAACATTTTGTTTTTCATGTGTGCATGTTTACCTGTCTGCTCCTCCATGTTTTCCTCTCTGCTCCTCCATCCGAAGATCTAGTTGCCTTACTGAAATGACCAGGCCTCCATGATCACTAACGAGATAACTGTCAGTAAGGGACTAGGAACAAGATGGTTTTCCCTGCCTATTTTACATCTCAATGGAGGTCTTTTATTAGAGTTAGAACAGCTAGCATTATATTTGTTTAGTTTACAAAACAACTTTACTGGTTCAGCTTTCTGAATGCCGTTTTATTTGTAGATTTTTATAATGACTTAAGCAAGTACAATCATTTTCATTAGAATTCCTTGCATGCCCCAAGTTAATTGCTGCATTAAACAGCCAGACAAACCAAATGGTAAAATTAGTCCTAAGCTGTTGATTCTAGTATTTTAGTTTCATCCCGTTCTTCTTAGTTAAAGTAACATCTCTTATCTTGGCTTGTAGTGTTAGTGTTAATTACCCCATATCAGTATAGCTGATGTTTTATTGTTAAATGTTTATAATGTTGCAATTTTTTTAAAGTCTGAAATATGGGCCTTACATCTTAGTTGTGTGCATTAGATGCACTTTGTGGTCCCCAACTTCACATGTCTGAGGACAACATGTTCTTCACATTCCAGGGATGTACACTACAAGATCGAAATTATGTTGACACCCCTTTTAAATGCCCAAAAACAAAAAAACAGTCAAATTTTATTTGATGGTTACATTCATTACTTAAGATCTTGTAAAATCAAGACAAAACAGTTGTCGGAATATCTTCCAGGTAGCTGGAATAAAGAAGGGACCGACAACCGACTAATAATCTATGATTTCAAAATACCTTTCAACAAGTGTATGTAGGTTTGGGCATCAGGATATATTCAGATACACAGCGTACATGTTAACACCCATCTAAACACCTCCTGTATTTATCATCCATCAAAATAAGTTTAATTTATACTGCATCATTCATTTTTTAAACACTAACCCATCACCTATTAACTTTTGTGTGTCCTTACCCAAAGTGTAAATGTGTCAGAGAGAATATTTTCTAACTATACCATAATATGAATTAATTACCTTTATGTGAATTATTTAGTGCATATCCACTACTCAGGTTCTGCCAGTTGTCTATCGTGGCTTGAGATGTGCATGTTGCTCAGGTGACCTAGCAGATATTCTTTAATGTTTCAACAGAACATCATAGGCCATGTCACTGCTGTAAATCCTGGCTGTAATTCACTGTGTAATATTCTGCAGATATAATCAACCAGTCCTGTAGCTCAGCTAAGCATGTTCAAAAGTACAGCTGTGTCATGACCTCATTATCTCCAAGCCAACACTCTGGATTCATTATATTGTAAATTCTTAGAAAACTAAACATTTCATTTTGCACTGTGAAGTGACCATTATATTTTGCTAAACATACTCATTACTGTACAAACCTCATTACCCCGAATTTCACAAGCATTTAATGCTTAAGTAACGAGAACTATACATAGACATTTAATCTATATTGATATTGTCTACCTACAGTATTTAATCCTATTAGTGGTTCATTGCACATTTTAACTTTGTTTTTATTACTCGTTGTCATTAATTAGAACTGTATGATGTCATGTAATAAATAAACATATAACATGACCTGCTCAGATATTGATATTGAATCAACTATTTATTTTTAAATTAATGACTGGAATGTTTTCCATATTAATTAAAAAATGCAAAAAAGGGTTGACTCTTTATGTTAAAGTTATATGTTTTGTGAGTGAACAATCACAGAAAATATTATACAATGAGCATGACTGTTTCAAGCATACAAATAACAAAATCAGAACTGAACTGTAGGGAAGTCGTGACAAACATTAGAATGATTTTATATTTTAGAATTCTAACCTGAAATGTGAATCTTGATAGTGGACCACAAAACAATCCACTCAGTGAAGATGATTTAGAACTTTATACTTGCTTATATGCTTATGAATAATAATCAACTGATTTCACTGAGATATCGGTGAATGAGACTAACAACATATGCAGAAAAACAGACAGAATGCAGTCAGTAACATTAGAAAAACAAAGTGTATTTAAAGTGGAAGTGAGAAATGTGTAGTAAGTGAGAAACAAGGGAGTGTGCCTAATGGCTGGTCAATGTATTTTCTCCATTATAGTAAAATAACCTGTTTTAACTGTATATAAATGAATAATAAACTTTTCTATTAATTTTTGGTATAGCACACTTGCACTTCTCAACCACAAATACTTATAACCCTTGAATCATATGCCCCATGTTATTGGTCATTGTTTTTTTTTTCTTTAAGAAATGACTATTTTACAAAAAAAAAAAAACAGTAAAATATATGTAAAAAATGAATTCAGTGAAAAAACTGACATAATATTTAGTACTTAAGTCACATCAGGTGAAAACACTAAAAAATACACAAAAGCCAACTGTTTATGAATATTCAGTTCATAGATGAACAGTTAGTAAAATGCAGTCACTAATGGATAACACATTGACCCTGTTAATAGGACTGGGTGGAACAAACTTTTCTACTTTTGTAACGGATAATCTCTTGTTCACAGGCCGTGTTCGGCAGTCGGGAGCTGCTAGAGTTTGTCTTATTAGAAACTCTGCAATGAGTTTAGTTATTTCTGGTTTAGGCACTTCCTTTCTGCTCAGCAGGTAAGTCTGCAGTGAGATCAGTTCCTGATGGCTTTCTTACAGTTTACTTGTCCACATGTGCTCATTTAAAAGCACTGCACTAAAATCAGAGATTGTTGGCCAGTATGATCTGTTGGAGGATGCTGTCCACATCACTTGTGTCATAGCTGATGCCCTGCATATCCAGGTTCGGCAGGATGGAAGTGAGGAGAGAGACGACATTCTGGCGGATGGCGCGCAACCTCTCCATTGTAATACTGTAGAGAGAACATACAGAGGAAGTGAAGCTTTCTTTTTTAAAGGATGATATAATATCAGGCTTTGTAGTTACAGCTGTTCTTACCTGTCTTGGACATCGGGGGATGTGCTGGTACTCTGGTCTTGTTTCTCCTGTGTCTTACTCTCTGCTTGATTCACTTTGTGCTGCAGCTCATCTCTGTCCTTCTTGACGTTTTCCAGTTCTGTACTAAGAGTTTGATTTTGGCTCTGGAGCTTAGCCAGGGTCTTACTCCAATTCAGGTCATCTGATGGACTCACCGGCGACACCTGCTGCGCTGGAGTTCTGCTGGTGTTGTCTGACTGAGGTGTGTCATTTGAGCAAAAATATATTATTAACAGCATAATTAAATTAACTATTTCATACCTACAAATAGATGTATAAATATATTTAAAAAAATTAAATCAGTCCTACCTTAGACATTGTGGAAACAGCTGACATGGTGTCATCCCTTGCGTTTATGGGCTTGTCTTGAACTGTTTTTACTAATCCTGATACTTCCCCCTCTGTTAACAGTGGCACTTGTATCACAGCTTCTCGAAGGCCGAGGATCCTCCTGAGACGTTTGGCCTCTCGTTCTAGCTGATCCAGTCTTACTGTAAGTGCTGACCGATCTAGACCCTCTAGAGGCAGCTGAGGCAACGGCTGCCTGCTGGTGCGACTCAGGGGGGAAACCACTACGGTCTGAGCAGGAGGTAAAGGGTGAGACCATGCCATAGAGGAATGTGGTGTAATGGGGTGAGGCCAGCCAGGGGGGCTAGCAGTGAGTCTCAGCGGCTCTTTAACTTGAGGTCCCTGTGGAACCTGCTGCTCTGAAGCACTTGGATTAGCAGCATTTTTTGTTACTGGAGTTTCCTTTGCGTATGCATTTTTACTTTCCACTTCCTCGCCGTTTACAGCCATGTCTTCACTTCTGTTTGTCTCTAACTCTGTCTCCTGATTCTTTATGTTTTTTTCCTCTGTAGTTGTTTTCTCTCCTTCTGAAAAAATGGCCGTGGATTCAGAGCACTTTGGGGACTTGCAACTGATCGCATCGTTTGACCATTCGGCTTTCCTCTTGGTGCTAAAAACATGTAAAAAGATCCAAACTTAATAATGTTGTGCTTTAATAAAGTGGAATACTATAGTATAAAATCGTCCTGAAAAATATTTTGCATTCAATTCCAAACATGTTATAATTAATTGGCAATTGAAAAAAAATCTAAAGTTGCAGCTAAAATGGGTGGACGAGTACGAGCCAGAATTTCTGGCCTTAATAGCATTTTGCTACCAATAAAACTGTAGCCTGCAAATTATATACGGAGAGTAAGGTTTCAGACCTGTTTGACTTTGTGGTGTCTGGTTTGGACTCGTTTTCATTGGTGTTTGTTTCTGTAGTGATCAGAGCTGTGTCTGGTGTGGGCTCCGATGAGGACTCTGATGTAAGATCAGGTTCTTCACTGCTCTCAGGAGAAGGACATTTATTTTCCTTAAATACATACAGACAAATTGTCAATACCTTTGAGAGAACTTACGATGCAAATTTAATCCTTTTTTGAAGGAAAAAAATCCAATTTAAGAGAAAAAAAAACAAAACAAATACAGATGCTATATGAGGTAAACCTCTACCCGGACTTTTACATATGCAAACTTGATTTTAATAAAATAAAAAAAGAGCATAAATAGCATTGTACACATGACAATTTTTACAAAGGAATAATATTAAATGATATGAAATTAAGGTAAAACATGTCACCATCCATTACCACAGTTACAGACCAAAGAAAAGCCAAATAGGTTTTAAAAGAACATGCTGCTAATGCATGTTGAGAGAGAAGTTAAGAAGTCTGAAATGCTTTATGACCGTTTGTCTGTGTAGTGCATGCATTTGAATATATGCAAATGCTACATGCAAAATGCTGCTGTACTATTATCACAACCACACACATATGTATTCCCTACCAACCACTGACAGTGAAACTGTGGTTATTGTGACGAAATATAAAGTGTTAATGCATTATAAAAGGTCTGTGATGAAGAATCATTTTCTCGTGTGATTATTTTTGCACGGACTGAGAGAAAACATGTGGGCACTTTGCAGATCCTAACGTTTGGAGTCACAATTTTATGCTTTTGATGGAACTTGGTTCTTTTACTGATGTGGTGTAACATTGAGTAAAATTCACACAGCTTTTACAATATGTACAATTTTAAATAGTTAAGGAAAATAGAACATCATATTTATAAGAGAGCTGCTTGAGTATGATGATTATGTGTAAGCGCTTATATAAGTGTCAAGCCTCCTCACCTCAACAGATTTCCTTCTTCGTTTGGGTCGGCTTTGTTCCCTGCATGTAGAACCATAAGTATATACTTAAACTTGATAACATATTAAAAGAACTCAGTCAATTATTTCACATGCAAATCTTGCCTTAACATGTGCTAATGATGTTTATTTATTTCTAAAAGTCTGTACTGTATGTTATATATAACATGTATATTAAGTGAAACAAATGAGTCTTGAGCTTATTTTACACATACGCTGAAGCTCTCACAGCTAAATACTGAGGATGTGGTTTACCGGCAGCCAGCTATGTTTATGTCTGACCAGGCGTTTATTTCAAACACACATGTGAACAACATTAACATGGACAGTGGTTACTAGAGAAACATTACTGTTTTTTATGTGTCTTTTCATAGCTGGGTGTCAGCTCGTCTTCTGGCTCCTCTGTTTCCTCAGGTACCAAACAGTTCCTTTAAAAGAAACCAAACTACTTTATTGGGATCTGTGTGGGAAAAATTACAGTAACACTGACATATTCATGCTGCACAAGTAATCAATTTGATCACCAGCATGATTCTAACAAATATTTTGATCTTTATACATTGATTTATTGTACTCATGTGAGATACAGCAGCATTTCGTAGCCTTTGGTGTAATTTGTCGCACTGACCTCAGCCGGGCAATAGGGTGCTGGCTGCAGGTGAAGTTCTCAGGGACCTTTGATGAAAATAAGTGGGTGGCAATGCCTCTCCACTTCATACAGTCTTCACACTGAATCCATGATACCTCTCTACAAATAAAAAAAAAACGTATGAGCCAGACAGTATGTAGGCATAATGTGTTCAGTGCATCTTTTTCTCTCTGACTTCATTTACTGATAAATGGTCATCCTTTCTGGCTTCTATTCATACATGACTTCAAAGCTCATGAGACCGCTTCTGTCTTTTTATTACTAGAAACCTGCTCAAGAACTTTAGCTGTACATGTCAATCAAAGCAGTGACGGAACAAGTGAAAAGTACAAGGATTCACACTGATCTTTGTGGTTTAACAGAAACCAAGGTAGCACTGGTCTGTTTTTAATTTCTAATTATGTGTTAATGTTCTTACACTATTTTAAGCTTAAATGTAAAATGGCACTTTAAAATTTTTCAGACATGTTCAACAGATTAATTATCAATTGTCTTTGGAACAAAGTAACTGACACTCGCTTATAATCAATATTATTTAGACAACCTTGAAGTGCATCAGATTCTTATCAGCACCTGATTTTTGTATTTTTTCACGGTCTCTCTTTTAAAAAGTAACCATAAGTTAAAAAAAATGCATATTAATTATAGTGACTAAGACACATAACAAGGCCACATTTTGGACCCATAGAAAGACATTATCATAATGTGCAGAACATGCACTGTCATTGATGCTTTAACTTAGCCTGGAGTACTATTGTGGCAAGGGCACAGTGTTGCTGAGGGGAGGGGGAGGGCAGGGCCAATGACGATGGATGTTAATCAGAGGTAATTAACGCACCTGCAGGTGGCTCCACTAATGAATTTGTGCAGCCTTGGAGACCTCAGTTGTATTTTAAATGTTAATATTCTGTTTAATAAAGCCTGTTCCTGTGAGTGGGAAATCCTGTCTCTTATCCTCATTGTTTCTCAACCCCTGACAACCATTTTACATCATTTTATCATTTATAGATGATTTATTTTTAGGTAAGCAACATGCATTATTAATAACACAATCTTTAGTCTAACACTATGTTTAATATGTGTCTCTGGTTTTTGATTTATAAGATATGAGATATGTTTGCTTACTGTGTACATTTTATTGTATCATTTTATACTAATATTTTGGCACTTACTCTTTTTATGCCTCAAATTAGTTAAGTATTGCATTGATCATTTTTACTTGTGCTGTATAGTTGTATAGTATATGTAAACCTAAAACGGGGTAGGCAATGTAGCATTAAAAAACTGCTATTAACTGGTTTCATAGTGTCTGTAAATCCACTTTGACACACTGCTCTAAGTGGTGTCCTTAAAATTAAACACGTCAAAAATTACATCTTACACTTCTTCTTCTTCCTCCTCCTCCTCCTCCTCCTCCTTTGATTCCTCATCTACCACTTTCTCGTCATCATCTTCAGAGTCTTCACCTTCACTTTTTCTTTCCAGAGCTCGAAATGCTCTCTCTTTTGCTTTCTTTTCCTTCTTCTCACGCCAGTAATCATTAAGTTTGAGGCCAAGGGCAGCCATAGTGAGTCTGAGGAAAAGAAACATCACCCAGTTGCTTAAACCACATCGATGAAACTCAAAGACAAGTGTAGGTGTTTGGACTTGTGTGACCTGTATGGACCCAAACAGCATGTGAGAAGCTGAACTAGCATTTACTATACCTGTACTCTTTTGTGTATTCAAAGTCCTGCTTGTTGTGAGCTGGTTTCAGAAAATTACACTCTATTACTCCAATAACACCCACTCCTGACCTCTGACCTGAAGACTGCCAAGAAAAGCAGGGAAAGTTAATTTATATAAAGGCTTAAATTTTGGGGTATTTACATTCTGAAACTGCTTATATATACACACACAAACACAAAAAGCATCACACTTTGCTGTTTGATAAGTAAAGCCAAGACACAAGGTTAAAACAAAATACCTTTTCTTTTCAGTATGTTAAGATTATAGATGATACCTTGATCTGGCAGCCCACTTTCTCATATGATTTGATGAGTCGGTTGTTGTGGTACATCATGATGCCATAATGATCTTTGTTCCTTTGATTAAAGCCAAATGTAATCTTCACACGTTCATTCTGATTCATGCCAAAAAATTAAGGAAAAGGAAAAACATACATTCTCTTTCAGCTTTACCTTAAAACCCAAAGACTTTAATAAATTGCTATTTGAGCGATGGAGCTATCCAGACTTAATGCGTTGCTCCATGAGGTTCTCCATTTGACTGTGAATGGAGAACACACAGTATAGTGTAGACTATGATGCATTCTCTGTACAAATGCAGTAAGAGTTGATATCAATATTTCTATCATTAGACTTCTCTTAACCAAATATTTGAAGCCTTAAACCAAGTAAAAGGATACAATAAACTGTGGCTTGTATACGTCATTCTCGATCATGGACAGACTTTTAGCCACCAGTTTGGTCTGTACTTTTTTCTGTCTGAGGATGATCTGAATCCTGGGTTTCAGATACAAAATACTGAGATATGCCTGAAAATATCATAAACAAACAGGGTGAATTTGTGTTAATGTGTTATACACCCAAGATTAGAAAATATTACAATTCTGCTTCCTTTAATCCAAATACTCTGCTTCCTTTAATACCAAATGCTAATCAGAACTCACTCTGAGGGAGTAATCCATCTCTGGAACAATATGGTCAGTTCTGTAAGGTCCAGAGTAGCGTTTCTTTCCTCTTCCCTCCACCATCTCTGACCTGATTTCTGGGAGTCGAATATCCTTCTTATCTACTTCATAGTCGAACTCTGGCTTCCCATCTTTGTTTCTGTTAGAGTAATGAAAACTTATATAGACACAAATAAATACTTATTTCTCATTTATATAACCATAATAAGTTTGAAAGTTGCAGGCGGAAGAGTGGTGTAGAAGTTAGCCATCCACCTTTCAGTGCTGGGAATCCAGGTTCGAATCACGATCTAGGTAGAGTTTCTACATTCTCTCTGTGTACATGTGGGATTTTTCTGGGTTCTTTACTTTTTCTCCCACAGTTCAAAAACATTTAAGGTAAAGTGGCTGCTCTAAATTGCCCTATTACGTGTGTCTGTGTTAGTAAGTGAATGCCCAGCGTATTTTACACACACAAATGTATAATCTGTGTATAAAATAAATTGTTCAATTAAAGTTAACGGTTAATGCAGTTAAATGTAGTGTAATGTAGTCTCTGGAAAATGCATTTGCCCAAAGTCAAATACCTGCGAATGTTCCAGATCAGGATCTTGGTCCCCTTCTTTCCTGGGATGGAATCCATCTGCTTCTGCAGCTCAGCTTCAGACTTGAACAAAGAGTGGGAGAGTATGGCTCTGAGACTGGCCTCAGAATCTTCAGTTATTACCAAAGACTGTGGGCAAGCAAAAGTTAAGGGGAAATTTTAAACAGAAGGGTGCCTTTCCATGCTACTTTTTTGGCAGACAATTATACAACAGATAAATTTAATGCAATGCATAGAAAGGATATTGGTCTGTTGGTTGAATGGAGCTATAGGTACTATGACGGCCTGAGCTCTAACAGCCTGCAGGAAGGTCTGAGAGAGCATGCCCACACTTTGACAGCCACCATTTTTTGTAAAGATTAATGCGTCTCGACCCAAACGCATAGAACCAGATTTGAAGCCATTGCCGTAGATTCCGATGGCTTGGTGACTGCTCTTACCAGATCCCTTCTCTGTAAAACCAAAACTGGATGCAAAGAGTCAGAAAAGCTGGTGAAATGATGGTAAAAATAACTGCACTAGGTTTAAAAGGCGAATTAGTCAGAAGAAGACCAAAAACTACAGCTATATATAAACTAGAGAAAACACTGTTTATGTGTCTAAAATACTAAGAGTAATGCAGTCATAACTGAGAGTTACAGGCAAAAATTTAAATTTAAAAATTCTATTATTGTCTTTTTTTATCCTAACAAAAAGTTAATACGGGTTTAGGGCATTTAAATGGGATAGACATGGGATAGACATGGTGAAATTAAAGGACTCACCTGAGCATCTTATGAAGTTTGTTTGGTGTCATTCCACTCCCATTATCAGTAAAACTGAGACACAGCTCTCCTTTTACAGATTCTACATCAATCCAAATCTGTTTGGCGGTGACACCAGGGTCAGATGCGTTATCTACCAAATGAAAAGATCTGTTATTCACAACCTTGCCTTCATTGATCATCGCATATATATATATATATATATATATATATATATATATATATATATATATATATATATATATATATATGTGTGTGTGTGTGTGTGTATATATATATATATATATATATATATATATATGAATAAAAGTATTGGAACATCTATACATTACACCTACACAAGCTTATGACATCAGATTCAAGATAATATGATGAGATCAGTTGAGACGAGGGCTTTGTGTGTGTCAGCCATGTTCTTCCAAACTAAACTCACTTTTTATTTGAATGGAGTATCTTTAATGCAAATGGTTTAGCTCCACGTGCAAAATAAACATCATATTAAAACTTGACATTCGGGTTCACCTCTGATATGGATCTAAATGTTCATATGTTTATATTTGCTTCATAGCAAAACATTCAATTATGTCTTAACTCGGTTGTGAGTAGGTTTTGATTTCGGCTGCGCTCTATAACAAGAAAAAACCCTATTTTTAACTATTGCGATAGTTCAAAAGAATCGGTTCATGAATCAAAGTTCTTTATAGTGATTCACAAGCGGCCTTAGAGTTAAAAAGAGAAAGAATTTAAAAAATAAATAAATAAAGGCCGTGTTTTAAAAGGCGGACATGTAAAATGAATAACATGTCAATGACGAACCGAAAATACAACAGGTGCCCTTTATTCTTCCGGGCTACAACGCCGTATTGCAACCCGCACACATGAGAAGTCCATCGCTCTTTAAGCTTTAAACGCGCGTCGTTTCTTACTCTTTTTGTTGGTTTATAAACGTGTCTTGTGTTTTGTGATTTCAGAGGAACATCGTTCATCTTACCGATTAGTTCTGCAACAGCGCTGAAGGGCCATGTGTGACTGGTGGAGTTACTGTGCAGGTATGACGGACTCATCTACAAAAACACGAAAGATAAAGTGGAAGATGTTAATCCACCGCCGCGACACAAACACCGACACGGTTTGCTTTGCAGATACCCACAGAGCTGAGTCGAATCCCGTGCTCGCTTAACCTCGCCATGCTTCAAAGTCCAGACACAAAGCGAAAAAAAACTGCGTTATTCAACACGACAACCAGAATTTAACGAGGAAAGCTCCGAGTTCTTCCTCTTTCACTTCAGCAGCCCTGCCTCTGCCCTGCTGCCTCTGCCCTGCTGCCTCTGCCCTGCTGCCTCTGCTCTGCTGCCTCTGCTCTGCTGCCTCCGCAGTTCCTCTGTCAGAAGATGCGCAGAGTTTGTGCACTTCAAGGTGCACCTTAAACACGGGTTGCCAACTTTCACCGGCCTAAAGAGTTGATGCAGGTCTGTGCTTTCAAAATGAATTGAAAACTGATAAGGTTCAGTTTATTCATTTATTTATTATCTTCCGCTTTATCCTATATTAGGGTCCGGTGTGGTTCCCCATGCCCATCCAGTGGAGAACGTTTCAGGCGCTGGGCAGATACACCCAGGACAGGGCACCAATCCATCGCTGGGCACACACTCACTCACTCAAACACACTCTATATGGGGCAATTTGGAGAACTCAATTGACTTGATCCATGTTTTTGGACTGTGGGAGGAAACCGGAGAACCCGAAGGAAACCCATGTGGACACGGGGAGAACATGAAAACTCCACCCAGATGGGGATTCAAACCGGGAATCCCTAGTGCTGAGAGGCGAACGTGCTAACCACTATGCCCCCGTGCCACCAGTTTATTTATGTTTAAATACGTTTTATGATTATAAAGTATGTCCGCTATGTATGCACATTAATAAAATTCCTATTCTATAGTCATTATAAAACAATTATATAGAATTATACATTCTTAAATAGTTTGGCAATATCTAAAAGTCATCCCTCAATAACCCCCTTTGTACGTTTTCCATGATTTGGTACAGTGCAAATAAAAAAGAGCATAATGTTACGACAAGTCTTTTTGTATAAACACGAGAAATGATAAAACACAATAACGTAACAAAAACTTGCATTAAAGACATTTTGGCTAAAGTTTTGGTGTAAATGTACCGTTTAACTGACAATGCTGCCATCTATAGGCAGAGCACAATAACTACATATTCGGTTGAGCGAAATGAACTTATTTCTGTGCTATCGTGTGATAAAAATATATGGTTTAATATTGTTGTTTATAATTCCTATATCTAGAGTCCATTTAACTGGTCATGTTTAAAGTTTTTAAAACCCTATTTTGTTGTCATTTTACGTTTAGAATTGTTTGGGGAAGCATATTTGTGTAATTGGATTAAAGGACCTGGTTGGGAATCGTCGTTCTAGTTCATCCCAAAGGGGTGTAATGATGAGATCTGAATGGGCGGTCAAGTTTTTCCAGACCAAATTCATCCAATAATGCTTTGTGCATTGGGGTACAGACGCACATATAAAGAAAATAGCCTCTCTTAAAGTGTTTCCACAAAGTAAGAAGCATACAGTTATAAAATATGTAATGTATAAAATAAAAATAAAATATTCATATTTTAATTCACTGAAAATAAGAACACCCTTTTAAAACACATCCTGCTAAACATGTAGCAGATGTGCAAAACAGAACTGGACAGGTGCAGCCTTCATTATTTGCATTTACCTTCTGGCAGGCATTAATTTGAGTTTAGACTCCTCCCCATCATCCTGTTAACTGTAGGAAGATCAAACATCCTGAGTAATTAAGCTTTTGATACATTTAACTGTTGGTGGAATTACATGTTTAATGTCAAATAAAAAGTAAAAGATCAAATGAAGAACTGCATTTATAATTTGTCATCATGTGTTACTTGTTTACAACTGCACACATGGCACCTAAAATTAAAAATAACAAAAAATTGTTTATGATACATTTGCAAACAGTTTTAATTAAATTCACTAGATTATTAGGGAGAGAATTATTTTATTTAGTCAATGAATTGCATTTTATAAAAATTAATTGCATTGAATACAAAAGGTCGTGCACAGTACAGGTTATATTGTATACAATCTGCCTGTGATCCTCTTTTTTTCATGTAGCTTCTCTCTCTCACTTCAACTCTTAGTCTCTGGTTGCATGAAACAGACCCCAGCGTTGATCTCCAGTCTCACAGCGCAGAAGTTTTTCTTTCCAGCCATTTACAATATCCTCATAATCCTTCTGTGAGAACTCCTTCAAAGTTAAAGGTAAAAGTAAAAACTTATTTATGACAAACACTTCAGAAATGTACAGTATGTCCTCTCTCTCTCTCTCTCTAGACTCACCCGTTTGAATTCTTCCTCATTATCCTCTGCTCTTTTGAGTTCATCCTTTATGACCTGAATGAACTGAGCAGTTCTGTCTTCTGCTTTTACATTAGTAAATCCTGCTTCTTCCAAGAACTAAACACCACACACATACACACACACATATTTATATCTTTTATTAATTTTATAGATTATATTTATTCAAGCCACATAGGTGAGTTTGTAAACTGGTTTTGATCTTACAATGTTATATATACCTACGGACACACACACAAACACACCTCAATGTCACCGCTGGACTGAATAATCTATCAAATCAAAATGCCCAGCTATCAGTTCTCTGAGCAGTTAGGATTAAAGGATGACTTAAAAAACTTTGCAACAACAAATATGCTACTAATTACTACTACAGGCCTCACCTGGCCATCACTACTCATAAGCACTGGGAGATGGTGATTAAGGTGTGAGTTTGTAAGCTTACCTGACCATATCTCTGTGGTGTGTAGAGGATGTAACCTCTCTGGTCAACATACTGCTGAAAGGTTGGTGTCCACGGCTTCTCGCCACAGCAATAATCAGAAATCAGCACTTTACCACCAGGTTTCAACCATAACTGTAACAGAAAAATTTTACACTCTCTTCCAAATTTAAGACGTTAAAAGATGATCAATGAATGCTTTGAGGAATCGCCTATAAAAGAGCTAAAGAATTTGACCAGTAGAGGGCAGTGTGGAAGCGCGTTACAACAGGGCAGAAGTAAAAGAGGAACAGGACATGACAAGCAAGCTTACATGAAATGTTTTAAAGAGGCTGAGTTTGTCATTGATGTGCAGGATGGTGTCTCTGCTGTACACCACGTCGAACGAGCGCTCTGGAAATGTTCTCTTCGTGGCATCTGAGACCTCAAACTGCACCTGAAGCAAAGAGGACCATCTTACATGCTTGAACGAATATGTGGGACACGTGGGAGTGAGTGTAACAAGTCTATTACCCCAGTGATAACTAAAATAAGTGATACTTAAAAAATGACATAATAAATCACATATAATCAAATACAATTAATCATTACTTCATATTTTCTAAAATTATAGGCTAAATGTAACGTTCAAATTCTGAAACATAAAACAGATTATTTCAGGCATGTCTATGTGAAATCATTTCAGCATAAAAAAAAAAGATATTTTAGAGTAGCTGTCTGTGTGGCCTATTTTTTTAATAAAGGCAACCTACCCCCCTACTCCCAGACACACCTGCAAGGTTATGCCAATTATAGTGTGTCATATACAGCTTTTTTTAGTGACTACAGTGTAAGCTGCGAACTCCATAACATTGAATACATTATACATGGCATTAAACGGGCATTTATTCTGTTTTTTTTTACACTGTAATGTTAAAATTGAATCAAAATAGTGCAACTGACCTTGACTAGAACCAATGAATGGGGCGTGCTGTCCCCTTCACAACCTCTCTTTCTGCACACACTATTTTAGATTATCCTGGAAAAGTATTACTCATTAAGGTGTATGATATATTTTCCATCATGATAAATATATGATACGATAAAAAAAGCATTTTTTAAAGCCCAAATAAAATGAAACTGTAATTGGTTCTAATGATAAATTACATGGTGGGAGCTTTCTGGGACTTAAAAGGTTCAGATAACGAGGCTGGTCTGATGGGAGGCCTATGTCCTTCATGTAACTCGTCTTATTAAATTGTTATAAACAGGTAGCTATGTATTTGGTTCTCTATATTACAATGGGTGATAAATTTATTTATAATAAATGTACACAACTAAGACAGTATTGTAATGCTACTCACATTAGGCAGCTTCTCCTGTATTGCTCGCTCCATTGCAATTTCCACCATGTTTGATGACAGGTCCATTCCCAAAACTTCCACCTCGAAGTTCTAAACAACCCCCCCCCACACACACACACACACAGATGCAAGCATACGGACAACATACTAATAATTTAAAGGTCATCCATTTTAAAATAGTTTTCTGATATAATGAGTGACAGTTAACATCGTTTTTCAATATTTTTGGGAAATCTTAAGAATTAAATCTCAGTGTTGACTGATGAAACTGGAACAGAATATGTGTTAAATGTGCTATATTTTATTTTAAGTCAAGTTGTTCACTGCCTGTTTGTCTTACCTTGGCCATGTAGAAATCCCCTCCCCCTATTCCACATCCTACATCCAGAACTTTTTGTCCTGGGCTTAGATTCAACAGATCCACAAACTCCTAAAGGGGTAAAGAGAAAAAAAGTACAATCACGAACACATAATAATAATAATAATAAATTAACAAGAATGTGACATTTGTCATAGTTCTTGTACGCTCATAATCCTCTTTACAAATAATGATTCCTCAGAGCCAATATTACATTTTATTCAAAGCTGCTTTGATGTCAAGGCTAGTGTGCTGTGTGTGCTATTAACACTGAACAAACATTGCTGTTTACACTAGTTCACGCACTAATAAAAATTATGAAGTTTGTTGGTAACCTGTTTTCTTAAATAAATAAGACTTATTCACTTGCCTCACTACCATCACTGTTTACCTTAGTGGTGCTGAGTCCTCCAGTGCTGACAAAACCAGAACCAAACATCTTCTCATAGCGGAGGATTCCTCTGCGTGTGTACTGCTGGTTGTCCAGAAATTGCTGAAAGGTACTGAAACCACCTTGGTGTTGCACAGCCACATCTCGATGAGCCTTCTGCATCAGCCAGCACACCTGGTTCTGATTTTTCTTCATCTAAGAGTGTTAGAATTATGCTTAACCAAAAATATAAAAGGTTGTTTAACCATCTGTATCATATTTATTGTAGCAATTAGATTGATTAGCCAACAACAGGCTTTTGTTTAATGTGTGGATTTTAACTGACATTAAGACAATTGATTAATCACAATTTTTACCTTGATATAGGTCTGTACAGTTTTACTCAGGACTGTATCAAATCCATAGCAATATGTACCCTTCTCTCTCGACTCCTCATACACTACTGATGTCATCAGGTGGCTATAATAGGCGGGGGAACGGTAGTGAGTAGGGTTGAAGTCTCGCTTACTGTCTCCTGTAAGTGACAAAAAAGTATGGTTTTATAAAGCCCAGTTCTCACACACATGCACACACCCACATCTTGGGGGAAAATAGACATGTTGAATCACTTAGGATGACCTGATTGGTGGAAGCAGGACTCTCTGAAGAAAAGGTATCCACCAGGACGAAGCCAGGACAGCATCTTTTTTGCAAGAGAATGCAGTTCCTCCTCACTTAAGTACATGAGCAGCCAATTAGAAAAGATCAGGTCAAAACTGTGAGAGAAGAACACTGTAATATCAGTGATTGCAGGTATTTTGTGCACTTACTAAGTGTACACTGTAACAGAATTCTTTTATTCAGACATGAGACAACTGTTTTTTTTTCCATGTCTCTACTGTCACCTGTTTTCACGAAGCTTCAGTTGTGTCACATCAGCTTGGATAAATTCTGCATTGCCAAAGTGACTGTTGTCTTCTTTGTTTTTTTCCACAAAGTTCTGCATAAAGTCCACTGCTGTCACATGATGAGCTTTGCTAATAAGATGCCTGGTGTATCGCCTGGAAAGATCGAATGCCATGCTTTGTATTAAAATCTCCGTCTTCATTACAGTATAAAGTTTAGGCTCTGTTTACTATGTAATCTGAAAGCTGATTGGCTAAATCATGAATCATCATAAAGGAATGTGTTAATTGTACAATTATTCTTTTTGTTTCCTCAAACCTTTATTTTAACTTACAGTAGTCCAAGCAATTTTGTATGTTAATCAACTTAATTAATATATGTGTTATATACATATATTGTGTATTATATAATTATATATATATATAGGCGGCACGGTGGCTTAGTGGTTAGCACGTTCGCCTCTCAGCGCTAGGGATTCCCGGTTCGAATCCCCATCTGGGTGGAGTTTCCATGTTCTCCCCGTGTCTGCGTGGGTTTCCTCCGGGTTCTCCGGTTTCCTCCCACAGTCCAAAAACATGGAACAAGTTAATTGAATTCTCAAAATTGCCCCCTATAGAGTGTGTGTGTGAGT